>VKOC01000780.1:0-31603 GCA_009364415.1 Spea multiplicata | reverse complement strand
TATATATATATACATACACAGACGCAAATATATATATATATATACACACACACACACACATATATATATATATCATAAATAATATTTACATGCTATATTTGGATAATAATTTGTGCTGGTTAAAGAAATAAATAATAATAAATAATAAAATAAAGGGTTGACAAATCTGATAATCACTTTTTTGGTATTAATAATGTAATCTTTTTAAAATAAGAGACCGAACGTGGATTTTGGAGGAATCTAAATTTCAGTTTGACTTTATTTGTGATAATTTTTGTGTTACAAAGTATATATTTGAATGCAAAGTTCATTTATAAACATTTGTTTGCGTTGGAAAGTTATATAAATAAAATAAACTCATCCTGAGATTTTTCAAATGTTTCGCTTCCAATGACCTATATAGTTCTAATTAGGGTCCTTTAGAAAACCGTGTATTGCCAAGAGCAACAGGCATTCTGAATTGTCACCTGTGTTCATGCAGGGATCTCCTCTGTGATGTACCATTGAGAAAAGCACCAACGCCGATGATCTGATACGATCACATCAGACCGGCGCATCGATTGTGTGACCCTACGAATCTGTAAAATCCAAACCCAAGATTCAGAGGCAAGCCCTGCCACTTCCCAGCTACGAAAATCAGTACGTCCATGGAACAGCCTCCCAGAAGAGCTGGTAAAAACATTTTATTTACAAACATTTGGCATATTTGAGCTCAAAAGCACGTGAAATGCTAAGGACTGTAGTGTTTACATCGGGACGGGCTGAATGGCTCTTATCTGTCTACAATTCTATGTTTTTGTTGTGAACGCACGGTAATTGTGCTGAGTGACGCATTGCTTCTCCACATTGCAGCCTCCAGGTCGTGTGCAGAGCTCACAATCCAGACTGACACTACACGGCCGTGTGCACAAGACGCCCTCCCTTCTCTTTTTCCTCCCCTTCTCTTCCTCCTCCTCCTTGGTGCACTCAGCCTATAATGTTAATATTCAGGAGGGATCCTATGACCTCATCCTGAGTATTTGGGGGGTTTGATGTGGTTTTCAGCACTTCATTCAAATGCATATTGATCCAGGGCACTAACATTATTCTCATCGTTTATTTGTATAGCACCATCAAATCCCGCAGCTTTTCTTCCAGTCCAGACGTTTACTCTGAAAGAACTAGAACCGATAGACTAAGACAAACCAATACATTAGATAGGTGCTCACAAGCTTACAATCTAAAGTTTCTAATATATATTTGTATAGGATATTCCAGAAATATCCTGGATCCGGATGTATCTTCCTCATGCAACATTTTGTGATGTATTGATGGCTAGTTGTGTAACTATATTATAAATATTTAAAATAATGTATTCTATTTATAAACACATTTCCAGTTGTTTGTAAACAATTTATTGTGACTTTTTAGAGCTGTAGAACACTGTGAAATACTCAAGAGACGAATGAGGGACTGGAGCTCCTTAACAGGGACACTTGGGTTCTTTAACGCATGTTTATATGTAAAATACTATTAGAAGGGGCTGCTCCTACTCCAGCTACAATACGCCCCCTGGTGACGTTTTCACATAACTTTATTAACAGCAGGAAGGTGACAGACGGTGGGGCTGCGCAGGAGTGACACCCAGGGGTCCGGTACACGGTGGGGTACCCAGATTTAGAGATGGGGGTGGGGGGGAATGAAACGGGAGTGGGCGATAAAGAATTAACATTCATAGCCAGGAAATGACAACGTAGGGACGGGGGAAGTGACGCTAGAGGCAGCAAGGTTGGGTTGCCATGGTGACGGAGGATACAGGTAGATAACCGAGTGTTAGAGTGTGCGTTAGATTATATATGTATATGTTTATATATATATATACATATACAGACACACATACATACACGCTATATATATATATATATATATATATATATATAATATATATATATACTATATATATATATATAAGCCAGCATATAGTCTTTGGGGTAGACACACACTATGTGCTATGTCTCTGGGCCAGTAAATGCATTTGGGGTACATATATATGTATTATTATAATATAAGTACTGTATGTATAGGTACACTCCTGACTCCTGTACTATGTATATGTTTGCATAGCTGATATTTAATAATAAACAATATACTAATATATATCACCATATATATGAGTTTAAGAATTAATTAGTTATTTTTATTTATTAATTAATTTAATTGTTGGCAATTGTTGTTTTGAGCAGGAAGTAACAGTTATAATAAACACATGAAAATAAGGAAAGACTGATAGGGCGCTCCGAGACACATCTGTTTCCCAATAACATGTCAGTGTCAATATAATGACATTATGATCAAACAATAAATAATAATCATGCCTGAACTGACACCAACATATTTTTTGTTAATAAATAATATATACATGTGTGTTTATATATATATATATATATATATATATATATATATGTGCGTGTGTGTATATATTTTTTTTAGCATGGCGTAAAAAAGTTAAATATTTATAGCCCATATGAATCAGTGGCTATACCTGAATGTTGGAGAACTATAAAAATGTGATAATAAGATCATTTTTAATCGTGTTTTATACCAATTTAAAAAAAAATATGAAAAGGTCTGACTGTGATACTGTGATACGATATAATTAAAAAGAAGAGGTTTTATCTTTTTTTTCTTTCTCTTATAATACCGTTTCCCAACACTTTTCACGCTGCACCGGTTCTACAAGAGACAGGGGGACATTTCGTAATTACTGTTTTATCTCTTTAGCCCGTAATCCGCACAATCCCAGCTGGGAAGGGGATGGCTCACGATGGATTTGTGATATTCCATATGCGAGGCAGACTAACCATTGGGCTTTGTCTTATTTAAACATTAATATTATGTTCTGCAATTAAAGTTGAATTTCTCTATCTATATATATATGGAGTTAGATTAGGCAATTCTGGAAAAAGTCCTAAATGTGGGGTCACCATGGAAACCAATGGAATATTTCTTCCGATTATTTAATGTCTTGCTAGCTATCCTGCCTTCACCAGCAGAGTATGTGTGAAAGATCCAAACAAAATTTGGTAGAATGAGTGTTTGTAGCGGATGGTGGTAGTTGAAATGTGAATCTATTTGTTTTTACATTTTGTTTTACGCCTTTGCAACCTTTTGTAATCTTTTAGATTATTTATTATTTTTTGTGCTTCTTTTACAGGAATTCATCATGCTTGTTCCCATATTTACATTAAAGTTGAATCACAAAATCAACCCTCGCATGGTATCTGTGGGGAAATATGATGGAATACACCCATGTCTTACAGCCGCCACACAAGCTGGAAAGGTATAGTATTCTATCTACAGAGCCTGTACTGTGCTTCTATGTTGCATATTACCAGATGCTATTGCTATGCTTTCACCGACTTTGTTTTGTAGGTTTTTATCCATAACCCTCACACTCGGGGCCAACGGGTTTCTGCAAACCGCCTGGTACAGAGTTCTCACGACTCAGACATCTCTCTCCTGAACATTAATCAGAGTGTCAGCTGCCTGACAGCCGGACCGCTGGACCCACAGCTGGGCTGTGACTCGCTGATAGTGGGAACCCAGACCAACCTTTTAGCCTATGATGTGCACAACAACTCTGATTTATTCTATAAAGAGGTATTTCGTTTTTGGTTCATTGCCTAAGGTTTTAACCCAGAAAACATTCATAACGTTAAGAGGCACTCTTGACTCATGTGTACGGCATCCACCGCATGGCGCCTTGTGAATGGGTTTATGCCACACCATGGCTGATGAGGCCTGTTCACTCTCGTCCAGATTTTTCTGGTTGCCATGTAAATGCCCTCCCTAACAGGCATTTAAGGTAGAAGAAAATATATATTTCCAATAAGCTTTTTTAATATAGCATGACAATAAATATGTTTTCAGATCCATTTATGAATATATTCCCATTTTATTTCAGCATATCAATACTGCAAAGTGTTTATATTATTCTGTGCCATGTTATTATAATATCCTTATTTTTATCCAGTAACTTTTAGCAATAAGACATATTCACTTTACTTCAACGTAACAATAAAAATGTAAGTTATGACCTGCCTGACCTAATATTTTACTTTTACGACTGCATTTTAACCTTGTCTGCTTATGTTCCTAAACTCTTTTTACGCATATTATTCACATACTGTTTCTAGACTGCAGATGGCGCTAATGCAGTTGTGCTGGGGAAGCTGGGAGATATTTCTTCTCCTCTTGCTCTCATTGGAGGAAACTGTGCCTTGCAAGGTTTTGACCGCAGTGGAAGTGACATGTTTTGGACGGTGAGGAAATAACGTTCATTTTTAGAACGGTACCTGTTGTTTGGTGTGGATCTATTTATTCGGAAAAAGTTAATGGAAAGTGTACATGTCTCGATGGGTCTTCTCTTTTTTTATAGCCTCCTAACTGTCTAAATATCCCTACTTAGTTCTAAGCCACATGTTTTGCTTTATAACTGTGTTCTAAATGTTTTTATTCTTGCTTCAGTATAAATAACGCTATTTGCTCATAATGCAGAATTTTTTTAAAATTTAACAAACCATAATCATTTGTGTCCTAGGTTACTGGAGATAACGTACGTTCGCTAGCGCTGTGTGACTTTGATGGTGATGGAAAGAAAGAGGTATGTCTGTGTAGGATAAATTCAATGCTATATGCTACCTTCTTAGTTTTACCCTTTGTTCTCTTGACAACCGTGAGAAAGGGATTTGATTTTCTCATTTAGCTTCTTGTAGGATCTGAAGACTTTGACATCAGAGTTTTTAAGGAAGATGAAATAGTAGCAGAGATGACAGAGACCGAGGTAAGGAACAGCAGGTAGCAAGTTCTGAAATTTTATTACTGCTTCTCCTTTCCATTAAACAAGTTGTGTCTTGCAGAATGATTCAGTGTCTGTTTGTGCTTTCTCCAAAATTGTTCAGTCTGAGGTTTTTGGTGTGACTTATTATCAAAGAGAGTGTTATGTATCTGGCTGCCTTGTGGTCCAAGAGATGTTAAAGCTTAGAGGATATGAGGTTGCCCCAGGGTTACACATATCACTTGCATTATGTTGTTGCCTCATGTCCCCTGAGTTATGTTCCTTACACAGAAGGTTTGGTAGGAGCGCAGTACAAGCCATATGTGCCCTTCTTTGATATTGAAATTGATAGACATGAGAGAAAGGTGGTTAACTTTTCATGTATTGCGGAAATGTTTAGTGTCACAATGATATGTGGATATGTTCAGTGTGACTTCTTTGTTTCCAGACTATTACATCTCTGTGCCCTATGTATGGCAGTCGCTTTGGGTATGCGCTTTCCAATGGTACTGTCGGGGTGTATGACCGGACATCTCGATACTGGAGGATAAAGGTGTGTATGAACATATGAATTATTCCTTGTATTTCGTATTGTGTTACAATTAGCAAGTATCAAAAGGTTCTGTCACTGCTAATAACTTAGTCAATGTCTTCTGCTTTTCCTTCTAAGTTTTCTTTCCATCTTTACAGTCTAAAAACCTTGCAATGAGTATCCACGCTTTTGATCTCAACTCTGATGGTGTATGTGAGTTGATCACTGGATGGTCCAATGGGAAGGTGAGTGCAAGGTGGTCAGCCTTTTATATTTGTTCATTGTACCCCGTGCACAAGTGAGTTTGCATGAATCTCATTAGGGAATGGTCAGCTTATGTAACTTTTGTCTTGCTGATGACCATCTTTTAACTGGTTCTGGCAGCCTATAGTGATGCTTCTTACTGCCATTCTCATTTGGTCTAGTACTACATGTATATATATATATATATCTAACTGAGAATTAATGTACTTATAGTTGTGGCTGGTCTCCTTAAAGTTAGTATGTGCATGTGTTGAGCATGAAGATATGCAAAGTGTTGCTCATATACCACTGAGACTAAGGCTATAAGCCTCGTGTTTTTTATCCTGAGTAACACTGATATGTAGTCATTAAACAACTTGTTTTTTTGCAGATTGATGCTCGTAGTGACCGAACTGGAGAGGTGATCTTTAAGGATAACTTCTCCTCCTCAGTAGCTGGGGTGGTTGAAGGAGATTATCGTATGGATGGAAAGATGCAACTTATCTGTTGCTCCATTGATGGAGAAGGTGAGTAGTGAATGGACGAGTGCTCTCAGTGAAATTTGTTTAAATAATGAATGTGTTAGTAGGTAAGGGTAGCTTGTGTGTAGGGGTAGCTTCCCTAATGTATGGATCATTGAGAGATGTTCCCATATGCTCTTAAAAAGTTTTTGTCTCCTCTACATCGCAGTTCGGGGCTATCTCCCTTCAAGCCAAGAGGCTACAGGGAGTCTTTTGGACACAAGTGTTGAACAAGAACTAGTTCGGGAACTCAGCCAGAAAAAGCAGAATTTATTGCTGGAACTGAAAAACTATCAAGAGAATACAAAGGTATGTTTAGTGAGGCATTTGTGATCATTTTTACATTACATCAGAGCTGCATTTATAAAGCTAGGTATACAGAAGTACAATCCAATGTTACAGCTTGTTACAATATTTATTGTCCCACGTAATGTTTGAATTGCGTTTCTGGAACAGGCAGAGTCACGGGTCCAAGCGAGCGAACCTGATGGTCAGATGGGGGTTATTCCAGCAAATACACAGCTACAGACTGCTCTGTCTGTGAGTCTGGGCACTGACACGCGGGCTGCGCATGTGGAACTGAGCATCTCAACATCTAATGGTGAGCGTTGTCTCCAAACCTCTCACATGCTGGTGAACAGGAAATTGGTCCCATGATAGCCTTAGTAGTGGGAAACACTTTTTCCAACAAACATACCACAGTTTTGTCTTCTAGACCAGGACAGACTGATAGTCCAGTTTTTAAACTATTTATTCACCCTTAGATACCATCATTCGCGCTGTACTAATCTTTGCCGAAGGAATCTTTGAAGGAGAAAGCCATGTTGTACATCCCAGCGCTCAGCATCTTACAGGGCGCATTCGAGTTCCTATTTGTCCTCCTAAGGATGTGCCTGTGGACCTGCACATCAAAGCATTTGTGGGATATAGGAGCAGGTAGGAAAATTGATTGAACGTATTTGGTAAAACCCATTTAACCTCATAAAGTGCCAGGTCAATGGACGCTAACGGGATGAATTTCCATGACTTGCCTTTTGTCAATGGGTTAAAAGGTTATTAGGACTGTTCTAAAATTCATCGTGGGTTAACAAGTGTTTTGCACATGTTTACCTTTAAAGAATAGTTTGCACTGTCTTCGGCAGGGAGGCGATGTCCAAGAAACCTTTACAACCTGGACTGTACAAAGCCTAGGTCAGGGGGCCAGAGTTCAGAATAATCGAGTAACAAGCCAAGGTCAGGAACCTGGAGTTCAGGGTCAAGCACAGGTGCAAGGTAGCAAAAGAACACACTAAGGCAGGATACACTATGGTGAAGCGCATCAGACTGCAAGGTGTAGTGGTTTTCAGATAGTTTATATAGGACAATGTAGGATAAAAGGCCTCAATTTCATAATCGGCACCTAATTGAAAACCGAGTGCTCTGCTCTGTCCATCGTGGCCATCTTGTGTGTGGTGTGGCTGCTCACGAGGCTGCAGCCGGTGACTGTAGTTTGAGGGAGCCGGAAGAAGATCTGGTGGTTGTGGTGGGACACTGCCCGGTGGTGTCACTCAGGCTGCAGGCCTCCCCATCATCACATGTACTAAACCCCTGACATTTTGAAATTTAAATGCTAATAATTTAAACTTGCGATGCCTTTGTTTACTTCTAGTGTACAGTTTCATGTTTTTGAATTGACACGGCAGTTGCCTCGCTTCTCCATGTATGTGCTGAGTAACTCAGCTTCTGCACCAGAGCCAACCAGCCATGTGAACTTCACCATTAGTGAACGAGTTCAGAGGGTGAGTGCTATGCCCAATGCATGACTTATTCACAAAATTGGTTTCCAGTACCATATTTGGTAGATCATGTTATCTTTACCTTATATTTATTACCCAGGTGGTTCTTTGGCTGAATCAGAACTTCTTATTGCCTGAAGACACTGAGATGCAGAGCATGCCATTCCAGATCAGCTTCACGTCGCTTCGTGATGGAGGAACACTTCTAATAAGAATGAAATCCAATGGAGAGGTAACTGGATCCTCCCATGTCCAATAAATATCTATCTTTTATAAGATTATTGGTAGGCTCTGAGCAGGAAGGTGGAAGAGCGTTGCTTACCTATTCACTCTGCGTAATCTTGTATCCCTCTTCAGATTTCAGTGCAGACAGATGACATGGATCTAGCAGGTGACATCATCCAATCTTTGGCTTCGTTCCTAGCCATAGAAGACTTAAACGTGGAAGCCGATTTCCCCAAATACTTTGATCATCTCCGAAATGTGCTGGTGCAGGTGTGTTAGGTGAAATAAGCGTGTCTGCGCTTCTTTGCAGGGGTATATTGTCAGTTAGAGGGATCCCTGCTCGTAAGCTTACTGATACCATATGTACTTTCCCTATAACTGTACCCTGTCATAAAATAACAACCTGCTCATACTCCTACCATGTAATGCACAGTCCTACTCAGTCACTTGATCTTTATACACTTTTGCATATAGACATACCCAGGTAAAAACATTAATGAGCTATGTGGAGATGCTATCAATATATCTTTATGTCGTGCCATTTTCTATGTCTATGACAGGTGGATGAGTCTCACTCGGTGCACCAGAAGCTTACCGCAGACATGGCTGAACAGTCTAGCGTGGTCCGCAGCATGCTAGTGCAGGCCGAAGATGCGCGTCTAATGAGGGACATGTAAGTCATCGCTACAATGTGCATGTACTTACATGAAGATTAGCCTTTGGGTGGATGTGATCTATTCTAATCCCAATACACTTCAAGCATAAAGAGCTTCTAACAAAATTTAATGCAGCATTCCAAAACCACGTGTTTTTTTTTTATCTGATGCAGAAAGAATATGAGAAAACGGTACACGGAACTCTATGACCTCAACCGAGATCTCATAAATCGCTACAAGATTCGTTGTAATAATCACACTGAGCTAATAAATAATCTGAAATGCGTGAATCAGGCAATTCAGCGTGCGGGCCGTCTGCGGGGTAAGTGTGCCAACACTCAACTTTATCATCACAACTTTACAGGCAGCGCTAATCATCTTGTTAACTAGGTCTTATTTTTTATGTTAATGTGCTATTGTATTTTATTATCGTGTATGTGTGGTCGCTACCTTATACTGTTTGGATAGTAACTTCTGGCTGTTCTGTTTGCAAAAGACAAGCTCCGGTATTTGTACATAAGAGCAAAGTATCTTTTACTCGAATGTGAAAAGCTGTCAACTTAGATGAGTCCACTGGCAAAGTCCCTGGGTATGGAGTTCTTTTAGGGTTAGATTTTTCACGTGGTCATGGTGGAGGGACAAAACATAAACAGGGACAAAGCAAAGAAGGTATTTTAAGCCAAACCATTTGGTTTGACATAATTCTTTATCTTCATAGTTGGGAAACCCAAAGTTCAAGTGATCACCGCCTGCAGAGATGCCATTCGGAACAACAACATCAATGCCTTGTTCAGGATCATGCGTGTGGGAGCCACCCCTTCCTAGGACATCCCTTCTTTGTGTTTTATACGCATGAAACGAAGGACTGACTTCTACCTTCACCAGGGATGAGCTTCCTGTAAGGACTGTCGTATTATATGGAGGTACCCATCCCTGGTCATTGTGTCTTCAGCTACAGTGGAACCCAGTAGGGCTCTTTAGGTAAATAATGCAGTTACTTACATTGTGTACCCTAGGACTCGACGGATACAGTGTGTCCCATTGTTTGTGACTGTTTAAAACAATAGGTTTTTTGTATCAATTTGTTTACATCCTGGCAGAGTTAAGTGTTTTAATGCCATTATAACTTCAGCAAACGCATTCCACAACTACGTGGGCTGAACAAGGTCAAAATGCAGCTTTTGTGGAGAAAAAAAGACTTTGGCACATTATAAAGTAGTTTATTTTGTATTTGTACACTGGGCTAGCACTTACATAAATCTCCAAAGAATCAGCTTGCAATCAGTATCCTTTTTGTGGTTTGTTCATGCAGAGTTACAACTCAGTGATGAAATAAGTGCATTTTCCGGAATTTACCATAATAATAACGATAATTTATACAAATAATATTTGTGTACTACAGACATGGTGAGGGGGAGTTGCATCTAATGTCAAAATAATTGTGATTAATACGTATGGGTGGTTTTAAAATAATTTGGGAAGTCACATGTACACATACTGTTCAAAAAAAACTTTACACTCCGCATTTTCACATAGATATCGAACGGGACGTGACATCACATTTTTTTCCGCAACAATTGCACGTTTTTAACTTATTTATTGAATCTTATATTTTTGAACAATAAGCCTTGTTTTTAATGAGGAATTAACACATCAAACAACTCCACCCAGACAGTAATTCCGCAGCGGGACTCAACATGTGAGTATTTTCGGTAGTTTCCCCAGTCTGTCAGTTGAAAGACTTCACACATCACATTATAATAGTATAGCAAAGATTAAAAAAATTAAATCGTAATGATGTGTATCAAATAAACTAAGAGAATAGAGGACACCCCCTACCACACACTCACACACACAACTATTACATGAATGCGTGATTAGCAGAAATATATTATGGGAAGGTTAAATCTGGGAAAATAATTGTGTCAACAAAGTTTTGTTGAGACCTGAACCTCTCCCCACCCCATCTATCACATGTCAGCATTTGGTGAAAAGCTAATGGACATCTTTCATTTCACTTTAGACTGACTGGCATCTATTCTACAGTATTCACAGTTTGCTAAGAAAGCGTTGTGGTCTTATCTGTTTTAATGTAAAAAATAACACAGATATTAAATCAACCGTGAAATTTCTATGTGAAATAGTATGCAGGGCATCTGAGCCTCACCCGTTACAAAGATTTCGATATGATAATACCTTAAACTAGCAGGCTGCTATCTCAGTGGCACAGATGGGCTTTGGCTGTTTACTATCCAGGTACTAAGGGATCAGGCAACGACCTAGCGCTGCCAACATGTCAGCAAACAGGTAAGATTACATGCAGAATTTGTACTGTGTATCTGTTTTATGTGAGTTATGCATCTGTACTGTCTGGAAATATACATTACATATATATATATATATATATATATATATATATATATACGATGGAACACATATATGTAGTGTAAGTGATGTAGATGCTACTACAATCCTGTCTACATTTTGAGCTAGAATAATGCAAATTGCAGGAAATGACACTGTATGAAAGCATCTTAGAAACTCTAAAATTACAATGAAATCCAATGATAATTAGCATAGAAGTCACCGAGCAGGCTTGCTGCGTTATAATTAATGAGTGAGTTTGTTCAGTGGTTTATTACGTTGATATAAAATGCATTTCCAGTATCTGACGTGCTGTTTGAAACAGTTATTACAATCTTGCTTGTCTTCTGAAATATACGTTACAAAAATAAACGGGTAACTTTGTTTTATTTCGAAAATTGTGCAAGAGGCAGTCTTTCCATCGTTACCTGTATCATTTGAAAGAATCTTATACACCCCCAAGCAGCGCATGTTCTTGGGCAAAAGAGTTTAAGATTAAGTGTAGTTCCACCTATTCCGCTGTATTGCCTAGAATGCGAGTTCTCTTAACGCACTTATGCATTCTCATTTTGAAGCACGGAAGCTAAAACTGCAGTGATGTCATTCATGATAGGCAAATGAAAAGTCCCAGAATCCCTTGCAATTTGGGTGGCTGGCATCTCTCTGCAGACTCTTGTGGTTGACATGTTTTACGAACCGCATGGTTTCTTTATCTCTGTAGACCAAGGCTAGACAATTATTCTCTGGATATACGGTGAGAAGCTGGGAAAATAAAAAACAGATTGCTAGTAAGTGTTGTGAAATAATCCATCAACACAAAACAAATGACTTTATCCTGTTTTGGACATGTCCGTTTATCCACTAAGGTGAATTTGTTAATAAAATCATGTCCAATAAATAATTTTTTTATATATTTACCTCCTCATCTTCTTCTTTTGCAATATAAGAAGTGAATCCTCCATACTCTTCTTGCCAATCTAAATAATAATAAGATAGTTATTAAACGCTGAACTCGGTACAAGAAGCGTGCGATCAGATGGCTTCTAGACAGACAGCAGAGAAGTCAGAGCCAAGTAAGCAAACTGCTTTATACTTACATTTGTTTTTTAATGTCTTGATTTAAATAACTTTGACTTTATAAATGTTCAGAAATAACTGATTAAGTTGGAAAACTGCACCAACAATGCTTGTGCTGCCGCAGCTGTAGTCTACCACAAAACTTAGTGAGAAAGAGATTTCGGTCTATACATTTACAAAACTACAAAACCATTTTTGGGCCACAAAAACAATGGCGATCATTTGATCCCAAAAGGAACCAGTTCAGACACTAACCATCACACCCAAAGAAGAGCAGCAGGTCCAGTGCAAATTCATAGCGCTCGGGGTCGTGGTCGTGAATCAAGGTGTAATGACCGTGGCGCCAACGCCGTAGTTCTCCGCTGCACAGAGGAACTTTATCACCTTACAGCGGAGGGTGAAGAGGAGATTAATTTAAGATGTCCCTTCAACAGCAAAGCACCAACGACATTTAGACACGCACGTGTCCTATGTGTGCTTACTTTCTTCCAAATTGTTCTTAGGCTGCGCAGCTCTGGCTTCAGAGTCTGAGGATGTTGTACCATTGCTCGTGGATGGTCCAGGTCCTTGCTCTTCATCAGAATCATCATCATTTCCAGACAAGAAATGCAGCTTAAGTCCAGTGAGGTTGGAGAGCAGCAGAAAGAACGCTTCTGACCCGAGCAGTTCCATGCAGTTACTGATCACTTCTGGGAGATCATCAGCAGCTCTTTCATAACATCTACAGGACAAGCAGAGTGACAGGTGAATAATTACAAACCCCTCCTAAATGTGTTCTTACCGTCCACATCATAATATAGATGCAGGATAAGGGATCCCCATGGGTCAACAGGCAGCCTCAAGCAACCTCCAACCACGAGTGGTCTCCTTGGCTCCACAGTCATCTCCTTACCTTCGGTTTGGAGGACCAAGCTTCTCCCACTTGATATTCTGACTCTCAAGAGCTGCACGCACTTCGTTGAACTTGTGTTCCTAAAAGGTGAAGACCTTCATGAAATCTTAAAGAGCATTCTAGACACATTTGTTTGGCCTTCCAATGTGTCCTTATTCTTCCAACGTTGCCCACCTTCTTCCCAACCATCTCAGTAGCCAATTACTCTTGATTACTTCTATTTTTGCCTTGCATTGTACAAACCTGAAGGAAGTTTTTCAGGAGCATCTCAGATCTTTCCTCAAACTCCTCTTGAATCTGAGCCTGAGAGTCGACAGACAGATAAACCGGGTTCACCCACTCATACAAGATCTCATGCTGGAGAGAGCAAGTAGGCCATAGATTAGCGGAAACCTGGCATAAGACATCCCCGCTGGCACCGGGATTAGGCTGCCAATCAATAACAAGATCTTACATCATGTGGTATGTGGGGACTGCGGAGAGGTATCGGGTCAAGGGACAGAGGAGGCCTTTCCAAAGAGGGTCCATAAAACCAACCACTGACGGACAGACGGCATTTTCTCTCACACAGCACCTCCGATACCTTAAAAACAGAAACAAGTAATAAACTGACTCATATGTTGTACAAAGTGGGACACTCTATTAACATACTAAATTTAGTAGGTCATACTTTTGATCGGTTATCGGGGAGAGCGCACATTGTTTTGTATTATGACCTCAGAATGTATATTTTGCGCGATTTGACATTTAAGCCAAATTTATCCAGAACCTCACATTGCTGGAGGGGAAATGCTGATTCTGGCACAAAGTAAGAGCCTTCATTAGATCATCACTTAAAAAAGGCAGAAGACCTCTGAGGCTCTAACCACAGTAGGAAGATCCACTATGCCATACTCTTTAAATGAATATAGTATCAGCACAGTTTCATTATATACAATATACTGTAGAAAACGGATCTATTCTGTCCTAAATTTGTGCCACGCAGTCTCTCTATGTCGAACGTGAAATTTCCAACCTACAAAAACTACTTGTAGTCTATTTAAGATTGCTTGGAAAAAGTGGAAACGAGTTTACTGCGTCTCCCGTGTATCTTCAAGTATTTCTCACCTGATGGAATGAAACTGGAGACACCTCAAAGAAAACCAGTGAGTTCCACTGGGGAATCAGAGACTTTACGATGGGTCCAGGCTGTATGCATTCTGCAAGGCCAAAGAACAATCGCTTTACTGCACTGGAAGCACTGTATACAAAGAACCTCTATAAGTTGCTTTTGTAGGAATAAAAAAGTACTGGACTACACGAGATGAATGATGCATTAATGATTTTTATGTCAAGGTTTTAGTTTTCTCCACGGCAGCTTTTTGTCAAGGCATTTAAAACGCCACTCTTGGTTAACCTTACCCATGGAGCAAGCCTGTTGGAAGACTCTGTTAAGATGAGGAAGATAGACAGACTTACCATCTGTGCCGTACAAATCAAGGGATCCACCATCTGTCTCGGCCCATTCAGGAACCAGGTACAGGATAAAAGCAAATCTCCTTCCTTCTAGCTCATCGTCGTGACACAGCAGAGTATCTACACATAGAGGGAAACACATGGTTAAAGTGTCCAACTCCTGTATGTCTCTATTTTAGCCTATGTCTCGAATGTCTATTTACCTGTGTAGTCATACCGTGCACAGGACATGTCAACCGTCTTCTCCAGCTTCACGTTAGTAACCTCAGAAAGCCACTCACGGAAGTCCTCAAACAGCACCTGTCTGAATCACAATAAAAAATCAAAGAAGAAACGCAAATGTGAATAACTTCTATTGTAATTGTGGCCAATCAAGTTTGTCACAATAATAGAAGATGCCGAGGTAGACTCTTCTCACCTCAACGCTCTGATATGTGGCTCCTTCCGCTTCTTCAGATCCTCTGACTAAGGAAGAGACGTTAACCGATCAATAAAGAATCTATGGACACATGTAGCCTGTTCAACACTCTATACCGATAATGTCCTCCAAGAATCTGCTGGTCACAGAGCAACATTTCCCACAATCTGCCCTCTGTACAGCCTCCCTGCAACCCTCCTGCCCCGTTCCAACCTGTCTGAACTTGTAAAGGTCATTGGATTTTTCTTTGAACTTTAATCTCAGCAGTTCTTCTTTCAGTTCCTCTAGGAATGATGAGCTTTGGACAAACGGTTGGATCACGCAGTGTGGGAACGGGACTGAATCCAATGTAACCGAACCTAGGAGAGGAGAAGGCCAGTGAGATAGAATAAGATATACTCAGAGTAAGCCAACAGAGTTCATAGACATTGTTTATCCCCATTGTATTATAGAAGAGAACGTGCATCAATATTCTGACCTGTCTGTGGGCAAATTCCCAAATGTGTTGGGATGCACATATGGATTATAACTCCTTGACTTCCCTCGGTGGTATTACTTCCAGCATTCAGAGCCGGAGTTATATATTTAGGTCATGCATTAGGGCACTCATAGAAATCATTGGGGCATTAAGTATCTGGCGGTGGTCCTTCTGATGGTAGAATGTTCCAAGACGTTCATCATGCTTTCACACCCATGTAGATGTATGCTGTGTTTGTACATAAGCGTTAATGTCAAGTTTAACTATAGAATGCTATTAGGGACGGCAGGTTTTGCTCCATGATACTCCCAGTACCATGTATTATTTAATTCTTATATGTATTCTCTTCCTTGACTTCAAAAGATATAACGATCACACAGAATCTAGACACTTATATGAAAATCAAAGGGTTATCATATCAATGATATTTCTATTCCTAACTTGTCTGGACTTTGCGCATGCGCGTTGTCTGTGTATTGTACCATTGGCTAGTAGCCAGTAATAGAGTAGGTGGCTGTGAATCTGCCCAGTCAGCCATGTGTCACTCACCATACTGCCCCGTCTCCTTCTTCTCCCATGCTCTCCGTGCTGCATCTCTCCCGGCCTTGTCTGTCAGATTCCAGGACAGCTCTGCCTTCACCTCCCGTTTACCCTTCTTGCTACTTGGGTCACCATCTGCCCCCTGCCTTCTTTTGCTATTCATGGCTCTGGTGACTACAATTCCCAGAGACCTTTGCGAGAACAACTCGCTCACTAAAACTCACAACGTCCTACTACTTCCGGGATGGTATTGGTGTCGACAAAATGTGACGGAATCGGCGAAGGTTCCGGATGTGACGCCATTCGTCTTCCGGGGAACCATTGTCCGTTCGTTTTGTGTTCCTGAAACCCAACTACAGAGTCCACGGAGCCGGTTACTTGCGGGCTGCCAGGTTTCGGATACCCGCTGTTTGACTCCCGGCCATTAGGATGTCGGTGCTGCCTCCAAACCGCTCCCAGACCGGGTGGCCCCGCGGTGTAAATCAGTTCGGGAATAAATACCTGCAGCAAACCAAACCGCTGACGCTGGAGAGGACCATTAACCTGTGAGAACGGGCCCGAGGGGAGAGGGAGGCTCACCATGTGGGAAGCTGGCTCGTTTGACTGCTCATCACCGCCATAGAAGCATTAGCTGGCTGGGGGTAGTGAGAGTCGTGCAGTGCTGTAGAGGAACACTCTGTCAACTTTTTGTGTGACTACAGAGCCCTCTGGGAGTTGTGGATTAATTGGTGGAAATATTTGCTGGTCCCTGATTAAGATGTCTATGGAGCGGTGCTTTTATGTAACTGCACGCATTGTTCCTCCCCATTATTATACATAGGCTGCTAGCGCTTGATAAATAAAAGACTACGTACGTGTGCGGGACAGCGTGTGTGGGATATATCGGAGAGAGCAAACCGACGCTTGTATAATAATCATCCATAAGCTTTCACTAAAGCAGATTGGGCTCCTCCATTGGTCCAGCGCTCTCTATATCAGCCTCGGAGATGTTATCGTTGATGCTTTTAGATCCGCTGTCAGATCATACATACCGTTTGCCCCCCAGTGCATTACTGAACCCCTCGGGAAAAGTTACTTGTTTAATGTTTTACAATCAGTGTCCTCATTTTTGTTTTCAGATATCCTCTTACAAATTACACGTTTGGCACGAAGGAGCCCCTGTACGAGAAGGACAGTTCGGTGGCTGCGCGCTTCCAGCGCATGCGGGAGGAGTTTGATAAGATCGGGATGAGACGGACAGTTGAGGGGGTCCTCATTGTACACGAGCACAGACTACCCCACGTTCTCTTATTGCAGCTGGGTACCACCTTCTTCAAACTGTGAGTCTTTTAGTGACATCACTGGCCGTGTCACCTGTTACCATCATGATTCATATCATAACGTGCCTTATCTCAGAACCATTGGTGTGATAACATTCGACAACAAGTGCACCATCTCTGGTTTATTACTCTTTTTTGTAGGTACAGTAAGTGTCTGAATTACGGCAGGGTTATTATTATGCAAACATTAAGAGATAATTGCCACTAAGTATTGTATTAGCAAGGTGAGGTAACAAGATCTCTTGTAAACAAAATAGAATCCAACAAGTTATTTTATGACATTATGTTTTTATGTCTAGTATCTCTCATTCTATTTCTCCCTCTCCCTCTCTATAATATATATATATATATATATATAAAATAACATTTGACAATATTGTCTCAAGTGTAATGAATAAAATTCTATCTTCTCGCAGACCTGGGGGTGAGCTGAACCCTGGAGAGGATGAGGTGGAAGGCTTGAAGCGTTTGATGACAGAAGTGAGTTATATTTCAACTTATTGTCATGCAAATGGTTTCACTATAAAATCATGGAAATGTCACACTACTAAAAATGTTCTACTTGAATTTGGTAAATATCAGTCTCTATTAGAAACGTAGATTTTGATGGCACATAAGACCTGTCCCATCTGGCCCCCGGTTTTTGTAGGGGTAATTGCTGAGGAATAATACATGCCTGTGTATCAGGGGAATCAGCGAGATTGGATGGGATAGGTGGGCATTTAGTGGGTGACGTGTTAATGTGTGGTCTCTTGGCTAGTAATGGAGTTTAATACGTTTTGTTGTATGTTGTAGATCCTAGGCCGTCAGGATGGTGTGCAGCAAGATTGGGTCATTGATGACTGCATCGGAAACTGGTGGAGGCCAAACTTTGAACCACCTCAGGTTTGTATTTAAATACTTACAAAAGCTTGTGTACGTGCGGTCAGCCAGTAAGTGCTGCCATATTCTATTCCTACAGTCAACATAACCATTTTAATCACAAGAAATTCATTAACTAGCCATTTATTTTCGGATAACTAATATTTAATTTCTGGCTTTCGCTAAATAGTGAATCAAACCTCTCCCGGTTTTCCTGTCTCTCAGCAAATTCTTTTTTCCCTCCCAGTATCCATACATTCCAGCTCACATTACGAAACCTAAGGAACACAAGAAGCTGTTTCTGGTGCAGTTGCAAGAAAAAGGTAATGCTCAATGTTTAGGAAGGTGGGGCAATTCCTTCATAGGACGCAGTGTCTTCAATCCAGTCTCTGAGACCCTGTCCAAAAAAACACTGGATACTACCGTGATGTTAGCAGTATATCTTATCTCTTGCCTTCTTTATTCATTAGCGTTATTTGCTGTCCCGAAGAACTACAAACTTGTCGCCGCTCCGCTGTTTGAACTGTACGACAATGCCCCCGGTTACGGCCCGATCATTTCCAGCCTCCCGCAGCTCCTAAGCAGGTATCGGTTCAGCATCTCTACCATTGGGAGTATATTGGGTTGTACAGTCGCTCTTCTTGTCTAGCTGCAGCCTGTTATTTTCAGGATGGATTCTGACGCCTTCTGTTCTGCCAAAAGCAGGTTAGCGTTGAATGAAAGTGTCTTCTGTGCAGACCTGTGAATTTGTAATGGTGGCTGGTGATGTTTTTAAAGGTTAGGACTATTAAGCCAGGAGCTGTTACCTTTTACTGTGTGCATGTAAAAAAAAACAATGACAGCGATCGCAGGGAGGCAGAAGTTCTGCCTATCTGTCATCTGGAAGAGAGAGACTGAGCATTGTGTATGATAGCAGACAGTATCATGGAATGGTGTAAAGTTGTACATCCGTGACGGGATATGCTGTCTCCTTCCGAATATACAAAGGGAAGGACAGCCGCCTCTGTACGTTACATGGATGCACTGTTCACAGGAAAGGGGAATAATGGCTGACCCGGCATATGGCAATATTGTCCAAATAGCTCCCGTATTTAAGGTACCAAAAACCCCTGGGACTGAAGGGCTTCGTTATCTTCATTATAAGCACCGACGTGCTGCGGTTAGTGCTTGTAGAGAATGTGCAGAGCTAGAAAAGTACAAAATTCTCTCTTTTGATTGATTTATTTTTTTTGTTTGTTTTTTTTACAGGTTCAACTTTATTTACAACTGAGAATGTTCAGTCTCTGGAGCAGGACATTGCATGAATGAAGCGGTCTCTGTGAGCACAGCTTTATAAAGTGGGACATCTGAAGTTGACAAAGATGTTGGTTTTCCTTTTTTCCCCCCCCTCCCAAAAAAAAAAAATCTGTGACATCCGCTATCAGAACAGAAGGACTGTGCAGCGATTTGTACCGGCGGGTGTTTATATAGTGTTTTTATTTTTTTTTATTGTGTTCCATTATATGTGTCACTCGATTTTCTAACAATTAAAACAGGATTCTTTCCAACACTTGTCTGTCTTATTGTACACGGCTTTTGTTGATGCGTTAATAAAACCATCTTTAAAACTAATTGGGCAAAACCCCCAAGCGATGAAATTACAGCATTAATAAAGATGCGTTATTCATACCTTCCTCATGCTCGTGTCTACGGGTGATGAGCTGGCACCCAAATCCACAGCGTCTATAAAATGTGACTAGTAGTTTATTGAGGCGGGCGAGAGATGGAGATAATATCTACCGCACAATTCATTTTATGCCAGCTTGCGCTATGTTAGTTTGTCTATGAACGCACAGATGGCGCATGTGCAGCTCTGGGGGTTTAATGCACTTTTGGTGTACCGGCAGACCTTCTCGTGTTGAGATGCGAGAACCTAGAGCAGGGGTGTCCAAACTGCGGCCCTCCAGCTGCGACTACATCTCCCGTACTCCTCAGCAAACTCCTTAACTGAGAGCATTATGGGAAGTGTAGTCCTGCAGCAGCTGGAGGGCCGCAGGTTAGACACCCATGACCGAGAGGG
This sequence comes from Spea multiplicata, assembly GCA_009364415.1. Classification (NCBI taxonomy): domain Eukaryota; kingdom Metazoa; phylum Chordata; class Amphibia; order Anura; family Pelobatidae; genus Spea; species Spea multiplicata. Next base: position 11,372 of record VKOC01000780.1, on the reverse strand, counting down.
ATCACTAGAGTATCTTTTACATGCGACACAAGTCCCTTAACGCACAGCCGGCTGTTATATATTCATGAGTCGGGGAGCGATACGGTAGCGCTTATGGGCTTAGATCCCCCTGGTTTTCGGTGATGGCGTCGGTCACCCGGCCAAGAGCAGCGTCATGGTGGGTTTTTAGCACGGTTTGTCCCCTCTGATGTCCGCGTCACTGAATTCTCAATGTCACGAGCCAAAAAAACCCTCTAAACAGACAATAATATGTCCCGGATGCCCTAGTTGTGACTCTGAAATGATAATAAATACAAAAGTGGTTATGTGTAAAAAGCAGCTTTGTTTCAACGTTTTAAGGGGTCTTATCTCCATAGAAACCATGTAGATGTCTCGGACCGTTCTATGGGTTGCTGTGGCGATAACACCGCTTTTAAAAAGCTTGTGAATGGAGTGTAGGAACAGTGCAATAAAGAAAAACTTCTGCCCTGTTCAGTCCAAATCGGGGAGGTCTGGTGTATTTATTAAGATGCCGTATTATTAAACATGCTTCAAATAACCCGTGGTTACCCTGCCCCTTGGTGTCTAGTTACTCCCCCCCCCCCCCCGCATTAGCCTGCAATTCCCTAATCCGCCTCTAGCGAGCGGCAATTCCCTGCTGTCACCACGAGAGGGCGCCAGCTCACCGGGAATAGAGCAAAGCCGCCGCGGAGTTGCAGGACACAGTCTCCGGTATACGAGAAGTCAGGCGGACCGGGGCAGAAGCCAAAAGGTCGATTCGGACTGTCCCCTTTGGCTGCCGTGTCTTGGGGTTTCTGGTTCGGCGTGACGGGTCGTACTTTCCCTCCCCGAGGCCTCGGTGTGACGTGGAAATGCCGCTGCTGTTCCTGGAGCGGTTCCCGTGGCCCAGCTTGCGGACGTACACCGGCCTGAGCGGCCTAGTGCTGGGCCTGAGCGTCCTGAGCGCCTACCGCAGCCTGAGCACCGAGCTGGCCGAAGACGAGGAGAGCTGGCCGCAGCTGGCTGGGGAGCTGGGCCGGTACCTGGTGTCTGACAGCCTCGGGGTGTGGGTGAGTACGGGCTGCGAGGCGAGCAGCGAACCTGCCGCTGGTTTCCATGGTGACTGCTCCACATTTAGGACTTTGCCCTAAGACCTTGGTGTATAGATCTGGGGAGTACAGCATATGAGCTCCATAGAAGTAACATATGGCCATACACCTATCCCATGCATGTTTAAATGCCCTCACTGTATCAGCCTCTACTGGGAGGCTGTTCCCCTCATCCACGACCCTCTCAGTAATGTACATATTATGATGCTGTTATTGTGTACACGACGCCCGTCTACTTATTATTTCATGGGGATGTTAAGGAACGCGCTGTACGCCCAGCGGCGGCAGCAGCGATCAGCCTGCGCGAGCCGGACGTGAATAACGGATATCACGCGTTAAACCGCTAATGGGCATATTTCATGAACGGGAAGCAGGCAGGCGGTTTCCATAGGGACTGCTCCACGTTTCGAGCTTTGCACCTTCGGCGTTTGTCATCTGTCTGTAGCTGGACTTTAGCCCGATGAAGGGCCGGTGCGGACGCAGCCCGCGTTTAGGTTAGGATGACATATTTCTGTAATCCAGGCTTCAGCTGTGTCAATATGTGTTTAAAGTGTTTACAATGCGGGGTTCTGCCTTAAAAATGACGACAGTAATAACAGGCAGAGCGTCCTGACGGGGGGGTAGCGGTGATGTCGTGGCAGATGCTGTGATGTCACGCGCAGCAGCTGCATCCTAAGCTGGTGTTATTGCTCGTACAGTTACAAACTCGCACCATAGCGGTATTCTTATCTACATTAGAGCATCAACTGGATGGTCGGCTGGTTGCCGTGGTGATTGCAACAGAATTGCTCTTTATACCATCATTTGTGCAGAGAATGTCCCCTCTCCCCGCGTTCCGTGTGACACCTGCTTTCCCCTGTTATGAATAAGAAGTTCGGTGTGTGGGGGGGTGTGATCGGGCTAAACTTATTTGAGTTGCGTTGTTACAGCGGCAGTCCCCTGAAGTGCTGCGTGCCGCCTCTGCCGGTAAGCTGCTCCCTTTCTCTCCGCAGGTTCTGGTGAATACAGTGTGCTGCCTGCTGATGCTGATCGCAAAGCTGATCCAGCGCGTGGTGTTCGGCCCCCTGCGTGTCAGTGAGCGGCAGGTGAGTGGGGTCCGACACGTCGGCTGCGTTCACGCTTCTTAGTGGGCTTTCTAGGAACTGTTGTGATGTAGAGATACCGCACAGGGTGGTGTTTTTGGTTCCCCCGTGCGGGGCGGTGTTTTGGGGACCCCCTGCGGGGTCGGATGTTCTCTGTCCTCCACCGAATAAACATCTGCTTTTCTCTCCTGTTCCCCCAAAGCATCTGAAAGACAAGTTTTGGAACTTTATCTTCTACAAGTTCATCTTCATCTTCGGGGTCCTGAACGTGCAGACCGTGGAGGAGGTGGTCCTGTGGTTCCTGTGGTTCGCCGGCCTGGTCTTCCTCCACCTTATGGTCCAGCTGTGCAGAGACAGATTTGAGTATGTAAGTACATCCCGGCGCGTTCCTCTACGTCCATGCGCCGGCGTCCGGGTCTCTCGCTCGCACTTCTAGCCCGTCTCTTCTTCTCCGTACAGCTGTCCTTTTCTCCCACCACGCCGATGAGCTGCCACGTGCGGGTTCTGGTTCTCCTGAACGCCATGCTGGTGGTGTGCTGCGCTCTGGCCGTGCTCTGCGGGTTCGCCGGATACGCACACGGGATGCACACGCTGGCTTTCATGGCCGCTGAGGTTGGTTTGCTGGCGGCTGTGAATACATTCTCCTCTCCCGAATAGAGTCCGCCTGCCTGCTGACGCTAATGATTCTGTCCCTCTTGTTTTAGTGTATACTGGTGACAACAAGAACGGCTCATGTAGTGTTACGGTAAGTACCGAGATTTATAATCATCTTTTTAATTGTTTATTTTCATGGCTTTGCTGTTTTTAAGACATTGTAAAGTATAAGGGCCGTGTCTCCTAGTAAGTGAATGAGGCATGTGTGTGTGAATGATGCGTGTGTACATTATACACAGTCATACACATTATGCATTAGGCTGCTATCACTTCACGTTTGCTTTGCGCATTCATTATTCTTCATCCTGAGCGGTGTTGGCTTTGGAGCCGCGTGCTGATTATAGTTTGTGGGTATTTTTTTTTCTGTTGTAGCTATGTTATTCATCTTTGGGATCTCAATCATGAAGGAACATGGGAAGGAAAAGGGACATACGTGTATTACACAGACTTCGTCATGGAGCTCGGTCACCTGTCTGTGGACCTGATGCATCATATTCACATGCTGGTCTGTAATGTGGTGCAGGAACTTGCTTTCTCCTCTGTACTTTTCTGATCTTTTCTCTTGCCTGCCTTTCTTCTGCGCCAGGCGCTTTATTCTGTAAACCCCCATTACCTGTTTCTACCATCAACTTTCCCATGAGATCTTCCACTGCCAGAGAACTCATGGGAAAGCTGATGGTAGAAACTGGCATGGAGCTCTCTATCCCAAACCCTTCACTGAGATATTTCACCCCCGTTCTTGCTCTTGGTTGATTGTCCACAAGCAATGTTCTGATGATTGAGATGCTAAACGTACGCAGCTCACTTCCTTCTTCTTCTTGTCTTAGTTGTTTGGTAATATTTGGCTCTCAATGGCCAGTCTGGTGATCTTTATGCAACTCCGACACCTCTTTCACGAGCTGCAACGCAGACTGCGCCGCCACAAGAACTACCTGCGAGTCGTTGGCAACATGGAAGCTCAGTAAGTAATTGTGGGACGCATGTAGAACGCGTGAGGGTTTTACGGCGTACCGTGGCGCTTGTATCGTCATGTTTATATCATACATAACATTTACTTACCTGACCGCTTAAGGACAGAGCTGTTTCTTATCTTTTGGTACCCCCAACGAGCATTTGAAATGTAAAGATACAGTTCTGGGGATCAGGCTTACATAGTGCTGTTTCTGGGGAAGACAGACGATGCTCTTCTGTAAGAGGAGGCCAAAGTAAGACAAGCCTTTTCGTTCAGCCTGTAGACTCCGCATAGATATAGTGGGTTGCTGGGCTGTGGGATGTTTGTTCGCACCCAGTACTCAAGGAGGTAGCTTGTGTTACTCCTGATGTTTTGTACACTCATCCCTGATGCATTTTTCCCCTTTCTTAAGTTTTTCTGTAGCGACCCCGGAGGAACTGGAAGCCAATAACGACGACTGTGCCATCTGCTGGGATTCCATGCAGTCTGCACGCAAACTACCCTGTGGGCATCTCTTCCACAAGTAGGGCTCTCATTCATTTTTCTTGTGTTACCCGCTATCCAAAACATCAGTTGCTAAGCTTGTTTTGTGAGCATGAATTAAAGCCCCTTCCAGAATGTCAATGAGAGCTCAGAATTCTGGTTTAAACTTCCTCCAGCTAACTTGGGTTGGTGTAAGCCTGGTTCTTGTCGTTGGTTCAGTGGGTAATATTTCATTGTTCAACTGCTTGATATGGGTGAATGTCTGATTTATGAATGATCGCTAAGAGTTGCTCGTCTCTTTGTTAGCTCATGCCTCCGCTCCTGGCTGGAACAAGACACTTCATGCCCAACTTGCAGGATGTCTCTAAACATGGCGGATGGCAACAGAGCCCCAGGAGAGCCTCAAAGGGACAACACTGACCAGAATATGATGCCCCTGACCGTGACGGACGCACGATCCCGCTTGAACCATCATAATCACTTCTTCCATTTTGATGGTGAGCCTCATGCTCTATGAAAATGTTTTTTTTTTAATCCCAGTGTTAAAAAAGGATTTATTGGCAGAGGATAGAGAGTATTAACTAACTTTAGGGGCTCCAGACAATGTTTGAATTGTTCTCATCGGGTTTTTTTTTACCTGTGTCCTTTTCCTCGTAGGCTCACGATTTGCTAGCTGGCTGCCAAGCTTCTCGGTGGAAGTGATGCATACTACGAATATTTTGGGAATAGCACAGGCTCATAACTCACAGCTAAACGCCATGGTGAGAAACGACATGGAGTGCGCTCGGACAATGTGTGCGCTGCAAACAAATGGGCTAATTCCCTAAAGCGGGAGTTTGCTGGAGAGTTATAAGATCACCTCCCTGTCTTCGCCAAACATTATGAAGGGACTAGAGCCAAAGAATGTCTTTGGGCCCTGCATAATGCATTTATAATTCAGCAAGGTAAACTTACTGGTGATGGCTATTGATTGATGTCAGTGAGATGAACTGTTCTTTGGAAATTCCTGCTTTGGTGAAATGAAGTCTTGCATCTGTTACCTTGGCATCGTATCCTTTAAAAAAACATCCTGCAAACCCGCATTCCTGCTTGTTTAATGCATAGTAGTTACTAATGAACCCTTAGAATATCTACTGGCTATTAATACGATTGTGGGGATCTCCAAAATCCACTGTGTCCGTGTCTGAACTCAGATATGTTTCTTGTATGTCTGTCCCCAGGCGCAGCAGGTTCTAGACATGTTCCCACAGGTTCCGTATCACCTGGTCCTGCAAGACCTGCAGCTCACTCGCTCAGTAGAGATGACGACGGATAATATTTTGGAGGGTCGTATACAAGTTCCTTTTCCCACACAGGTAAGAGCCCGCGCAAACACAAACCAGTTTTATTTTGGAATTGTATGCACCTCATGTTTGGAACAAGTACGTTATTTTCCCTTTTTCTAGAGACCAGATGAAATCAGAATTGCGAATGACGATTCATCAGAAAGTAACAGCCAGACAGATCAGCAGGTAGGTCCTTGTGAAGAGGAGCATAAACAGACATAATATACATTAAAGAATATACTGTTTAGGTAAATTTTAATGCTAAATGCTCTCTGTGATCGTTTGTCTCCTTACTTCAGCCTGAGCGCGTTCCATTGGACTTGAGTCCAAACCTGGAAGAATTTGAAGAGTTTGGGGAAGCAGAGCCACCACCCAACGAGGCTGAAGACTTTGAGGCCAGAGGAAGCAGATTCTCTAAGTCTGCCGAGGAGAGGCAGAGAATGTTGGTTCAGAGAAAGGATGATATGGTTCAACTCGCTAGAAGGTGAGAGGGAAGGAAGTACAATCGTCAAGGAAAGGCAGTGTAGAGAGGGCAAGAACTGGGTGAATAAACCAAAGAGGGGACAGTATGGTTAGATGGACCTTAGAAGAAGTGTTTGGCCAGAAATGCTTTTCCCAAAGAGCTATAATCTAGCTTTTCTGGAATATCAGCATTTGACACGTCTGCATGTTGCTGTTGTAACGGTGAAGTCTTCTTTCCTGTTTTTCCCGCAGGCGTTATTTAATCAAAAGTCCTGAAGAACAAGACGACTCCAGCGCATCATCATCTGCCCGGAGTCCTTTCTCATCAGAAGTGCCTCCAGATTCGGTGACGCTGCGCAGGCGAATGCTGGCAGCTGCAGCAGAACGTCGGCTTCAGTCGGGGCAGTCTCCTGAGTGACCCCCAGAGCATGCGGAAACCTCCTAACCCTCCTCCTTGTACCTGAGGTGCACACACAGACTCCATTGCACCTTATTACAGAGCTGTGTTGGCTCCCAGTCTCAGATTTTGTAACCTTATATTTTTCTGCAATATGTATAGATTATAATTGAATCTGCATCTTGATCCCAGATGCACAATTAGTGTTTGGGATGCCTCCACCTAGAACTGTCTACCCGTTCTCCAGTCACACGGGGGAACCTTCAGTATTTTAGACAGAGGAAGAAGTCTCTGGTGAACCCAGAATCCTCTTATGTTCTGTTTACCTTGAAGTATTCCCTGTCCGGGGACTGACCTAAAATGTTCAGGTGACTCCCATACCGGCCGTGTCACGCTGAAGGTGAAACAGTTTTGCAAATAAAACATATTTTTGCTAACCTGCAGCTCCCAGGTCCTGCATTTTCACAAAGAGGACTCTTTGAACTTGTAGACTTTCTGCCCAGGACTAATGGGCTTCTCAATTGGTTGCAATGCAAACTTCTCATGTCGTTCATCTGAACGATTGTGGGGGGTTTTTTATTAGAAGTGTTAAAAAGTTTGTGTTTAGGTGGAAAGAAACACAAGAGCAGCTGAGCCATGCGTGGGGGCAAGCGAGACGATAGACAATTCGCTCCATCAGCCAGAATTGTTTCCAGCCAGAAAGCTGCGCAGGCACTCCTCACCTTCCTAATTGCAACAAGATGCTGGTGACCAACCCATCATCCTTGCCAAACGTCGACTGTACAGTCCACCATTAATATGTAACAATTGGGCCACTGCATTTAGTTTGCTTGTAGCCGATGGAATATATTTCCTTAATGGAACAGGAGGCAGTGAGTGTGCGTTCTGTGAGTTTTATACTGAACTTCTCGGGAACTGGCTTTCTTCCTGAGTAAGCAATACCGATTCCCCGCAAGCAGTCACCCGTCCTTATGTTTGGTTGTCTGTTGCACATTATACTCCCGTGTAAGCCCTTGTTGGAAATGGTGCGTTGCTTTCGTTGGTGGTGGGGTCTCCAATACGGGCACAGATGGCATTTCTCGATGAACATGCTCACAAAGCCCTGCGTGCGTCCCCCATGTGTGACAACACGCAAGTGTTTCTTCCACTGTGTGTCTTTACATTTATACCGTGTATGAATGTCGGAGGGTTCAGGTCGCGTCCAGCCTCGTTCAGAAAACATTTATGATGCCGCTGTTAACACGGGATGAGATTGCCTTGTGATTTGGGCTATTGCAATTGCTGGATTGTATTCTAATAATAAACTTTTGATCAGTGTTACATTTATACTTTTCAGTGACTGTTGTGTTTTACATGTTGTGATGTTGGGAACATGTCCTTGGCCAGAGACGGGTACAGTATTGAGTGTTTTAGGTATGGCCCCCAGTCTGCCTTTTCTTTTTTATTGGGTGGGCTCCACCAGTTTATCTTTTGGATGAAATGCACATTAGAACATATTATAATCATCCACTATGCACATATGCACGTTCTGGAGTGCAAGCTTACTAGGTGACTTAGTAGCTCAGAGGACGCTTATCATCATACGATGCTCACTTCCTTGGTCATGCCTGAGGACACAATGAAAATGCGTTGATTGAGGGTAGCACTCGGCAATAAATGGTGCTTCTCGGTCTGATTAGGTGCAACAAGAACGGTAAGTCGCGCATGGTAATTCAAAGAGTGATTGCAAGTTGGTTATAATGCCGTATGTATCGGTTTAATGCGTTCATGGATTGTATATCGGGGTCTATACAACAAGGAGAAATAAAAACATTTTCAAAATAAGACAGAACTGGAGGAACTTGGTCGCCTGTTCCTAGGGCCGGACTGGGCGCACTAAACATGGCGGGTTCAGGTACCGATATTTTTTGTTCAGAATGGGGGCAAGCCCTTTTAAAATTATATCTGAAAACCAGTGATAAATAAGATGCATTAAAACACACAGTTCCTAACATCACGGCGGCCCGCGACATCATGTAATGGGTTGGGACCAACTGAGACAACACCGGTAGACATAGAATAATGCGAGAGGGAAGTTTAAGAATTTAGAAAATGTGCTAGGCTACAGGTTTGATTCCTGGTGGTTCTTATTCGCAGCTTTGTATCTAAATGGAAATATGTCTGTGCGCTTAATATATATTTTTTTTTATTTCTGCGTAAAATATTTTTAGATAGCAGCATAAAAACAGGTGCCTTATCTCGTGATTCATTTCCCATGAGTCCTGACATACACAAACACGCCGGAACAAACAGATACATACTCATACACAACCACACCGACTCACGCACTCACCTAACCTAATGCCGACCCCACCACCACGGACACCACGACTGTTAGGGCTCATGGGAATTGAACCAGCAACCTAATGTACGGCGGATAAGGCACCTGAGCCACCCGCGTGGCCAAACATTCGAAGCTTTTTTGGTAATCATATCTTTCAATGCAACCTCTCTATACATGTATATATATATAAAGAAACTATAATAATATACACAAGCGTCCACGGGGATTGAACCTGCAACTTTCTGTATTGGAGGCTCTACACCTATCCTCCGAACCAACAGGCAGTTGGAAGCTGCTCCGCCACACGGATATATGAGCCGTGCCTGCTCCCCACTCACAGCTACACAGAAACAGTGAGGATTTATTAGTCCATGGGGAGAAGCCACACCATAACCTTGTGGCATAGTGGTTAGGTGTGATGCCTATGATGTACAAGGTTGCTGGTTTGATCACAGGTGCTTATTGTACATGGTAGCTGTGTGAATATGAATACATTCAATCTAATGTTTACATGGTTCTGTTTTTTTTTTTAATTGAAAATTTACATAAAAACAGGCGTTTTATCTCATGATTCAATATCCCATGAAATACACACAGCAACTCCAACACATTTGTACAAACCACCACCACCGACACCGGTGGGATTCGAACCAGCAACCTCTTCCATGGTGCACAAGACACCTGACCAACGCACCACCCATGCAGTCGGTGACTCCGCCCTTCCATAGTCCTCATATACTCAAATGCACCACTCTGGGAGGCGGGCATATAAAGCCTGTTGATTAGGTCAGGTGTGAGTGGTCTAGGCTTCAGGTGAGGGAGGCAGGGTAATAGCATAACCAAACACAGCTGAACTGACAGTGTGAGTTTGTGTGAGTGAGTGAGTGAGTGAGTGAGTGTAATTTGTGTGTTTACATATGTTTTATGAGGAGGGGGGCAAGGAGCAAAGAAGGAACAGACTAGCTGCTTAAGTTGGGGGCCCTGGGGTGAATATTCAATTATGTATGATTTGGGACGTGATTATTTTGTACATGTCAGTGAGAGCAGCCATCTTGATTTGCAAACCTGTTTTGGTGGAGCCAACATTCTGTTTCTGGTTTCCTGAAGAGAGGTGAAGAGTGAAAGACAGGTGTGTGGTTAAGGTTGCTGTTTGTGCCCTGTTCTACCACTATAGGGGCACCTTGGCTTTTCTCGTGGGACCCTCGTACACGTGCTGCCATGTTAGTAGCTGGCCCTTTAAAATGAATGCTGTGTACATTTCATATCCACTATAGTCCTTTACTGTACATATCGTACGATCATACGTGATTGTGTTGTCTGTTTATTGTAATGTGATTGTTATTAGCCGGTTGGCCTCAGCATTGTATGCATGCGGTTAAAAATGACCACTAACCCCTTAATGACAAAGCCCGTACATGTACGGGCTCAAAATGCATTCTTTTCAATGGGTTTAGGGACCGCCCATTGTCCTGGGGTTAAACATTATTTGAAAATAGCTAAATTATGTATTTGTATTTATTTGTTGCAAAGGATTTAAAACAGATAGGCATATGGTTATCCACAGTTTAACTTATGCAACCTCCTTGGGCCATTCCGGTGGCCAATACAAGGGAAGAAACCTTACTGCTATACATGCAAATCAGCACCTAAACCCTTAAAAAAAAATACTGAGTTCTGAAACACATAACATAGAAAATAATTGTTACAATTTCTGAACAGATTTTAAAATATCTTAACATTTAGTAGACTTTCTTCCTCCCTGTACATATACGATTCTTGCCTGCTCCATGTATACTCATATTCACCCACTTACAAAACTTACTTATAGCGCCTGCCTGAACATATAACAGGCGTCTTCAGAAATCAAACCAGTAACCTGTACTGGAGGTTCTACTCATAACCGGATGACTTTCTTCCTACCTGTGGATATATGAGTCTTGCCTGCTCCATGTATACTCATATGCACCCACTTACAAAACTTACTTATAGCGCCTGCCTAAACATATAATAGGCGTCTTCGGAGATCAAACCAGTAACCTGTATTGGAGGTTCTACGCGTAACCAGACCGCTTTCTTCCTACCTGTGGATATATATACGATTCTTGCCTGCTCAATGTATACTCATATGCACCCACTTACAAAACTTACTTATAGCGCCTGCCTGATCAAACCAGTAACCTGTGTCGGAGGTTCTACACATATCCAGACGCCTGGGCTCTGTCCTGCCCCATGGATATATATGAGGCTTGTCTGCTACCCCCTCACATGTACTCAGAAGCAGGCAGGCATTACATGTCCTTGGGGGAGGCATCAGTTGTAAGATCTCGGTGGCCTAGTGGTTAAGTTTAATGCCTATGAAGCACAAGTTTGTTGGTTTGGTCCCCGGCAGTGCTTCTATAATGTGCTTGTGTGTATATAAACACAGCCGCACTAATATATAATATATACATTGCAAGTGTATCTTATGATTTTTTTTAAAGCGCAAAATATTTATATATAGCGACTTTAAAAACAGGCGCCTTATCTCGTGATTCATTTCCCATGAGTCCTGACATACACAAACACGCCGGAACAAACAGAAACATACTCATACACAACCACACCGA
>VKOC01000779.1:0-23771 GCA_009364415.1 Spea multiplicata | reverse complement strand
AGACCCCATTATTTCAACCCCAATTTTCTCCAACACCATGAAAAGGGGAAGGTATGAACTCCTCCTCCGCTTTTTACATTTCAATGACAATACCCAGTGCATTCCCAAACATGACCCCACATATGACAGGCTTTTTAAAATTCGCCCTCTGATTTCTCACTTCCAAACTAAATTTGCTGCCGTTTATACCCCCAAGCAAGAAATTAGTATTGATGAGTCCCTAATGAAATTTAAAGGCCGGTTAGGGTTCAAGCAATACATTCCCTCTAAACGCTCCCGGTATGGGGTAAAATTTTATAAATTATGTGAGAGCAGTAGTGGCTACACATATTCCTTCCGGGTTTATGAGGGGAAAGATGCCAAGCTTGACCCACCAGGTTGCCCAGACCATCTGGGCGTAAGTGAAAAAATTGTCTGGGACCTTGTTTGCCCCTTACTGAACAAAGGGTACCACTTGTACATGGACAACTATTATACAAGTGTCCCTTTGTTCAGGTTGTTGTTTTGTATGGACACCTTGGCCTGTGGCACCATAAGGCAGAGCAGAATAGGGGTCCCAAAACAGATTAGGGAAACCAAATTAAAAATTGGGGCATCCTTAGCTTTACGCCAACAAGAAATTTTGGCTGTAAAATATAGGGACAAGAAGGATGTGTGCATGTTAAGCACGATTCATGACGATGCCACTGTTCCTGTCCGGGGCAAAACTCAGGTCCGAAGAAAGCCAACCTGCATCAAGGCCTACAATAGGCATATGGGGGGAGTGGATTTGGCCGATCAATTATTGCAGCCGTACCTCATAATGAGAAAAACCAATACGTGGTATAAAAAGGTAGCCATTTATATAATGCAGATTGCAACTCATAATGCATTCTTACTTTTTAAAAAAATACACCCTGCCAAAAGAAACACATTTTTATCCTTCCAGTTTTTGTTACTCAAGGAAATCTTGGCTCCAGCAGAACAAGACCCCTCAGCATCTCTCGTAATTCAGGAAGAACATTTCCCCTTCAAATTTCCTCCTACCTCAAAAAAATCAAAAACACAAAAACGGTGCAGGGTGTGTTATGCCAAAGGGCACAGGAAGGACACAGTATTTTACTGTTCTGGTTGCCCTGATAAGCCCGGTCTGTGCATTGGCAACTGTTTTAAAGAATTTCATACAGTTGCCAGGTACAAAAAATAATTTAATTGTTTCTTAATCTTAATCTTAATCTTTCTTACAGTTGCCAGTTACAAAAAATTATTTCATTTTTTCTTAATCTTAATCTACTGTTCTTAATCTACTGTTCATAAATATATACTATTTTGGGGTACTTTACAGTGGGGGGCTTCCAAAATGTCCCAAATGGGATATGGGCCCAGTAAACCAATTCCTGAAAACTTGCGCATGTTCCAGTTATGGCCTCATGGCTTCCTCAAAAAATGCATGAACCATGCATGTGAGGCCTTGTTGGAATCGGGGGATCTTGGTGAACAAAATGTGGTGTTTTCTTCCACTGTTGCACTTATGGTGTGCAAGAAATTCAGTGCAACAATGAAATGTATGCGTTAAAAACGCAATAAAATAATTTCCCTGTAAAGTTTGGCAGACATGAGTGAAGAAATGGCTAGCTGAAAACTGTCAAAACTACCCTAGTTGAACACCTTGACTCGTCTACTGTTCATAAATATATACTTTTATGGGGTAATTTACAGTGGGGGGCTTCCAAAATGTCCCAAATGGGATATGGGCCCAGGAAACCAATTTCTGCAAATTCCAAATTTGAAAACGAAAATGCGCATGTTCCAGTTTAGCCCTCATAGCTTCCTCAAAAAATGCATGAACCATGCATGTGAGGCCTTGTTGGACTCATGGGATGTTGGTGAACAAAATGTGGTGTTTTCTTCCACTGTTGCACATATGCTGTGCAAGAAATAAATTTTAACATTGAAATGTATTTGTTAAAAACGCAATAAAATAAATTTTCCGTAAACTTTGGCAGACATCAGTGAAGAAATGGCTAGCTGAAAACTGTCAAAACTACCCTAGTTGAACACCTTGACTCGTTTACTGTTCATAAATATATACTTTTATGGGGTACTTTACAGTGGGGGGCTTCCAAAATGTCCCAAATGGGATATGGGCCCAGGAAACCAATTTCTGAAAATTCCAAATTTGAAAACGAAAATGCACATGTTCCAGTTTTTCCCTCATAGCTTCCTCAAAAAATGCATGAACCATGCATGTGAGGCCTTGTTGGAACCGGGGGATGTTGGTGAACAAAATGTGGTGCTTTCTTCCACTGTTGCACATATGCTGTGCAAGAAATACATTTTAACATTGAAATGTATGCGTTAAAAACGCAATAAAATACATTTTCTGTGAACTTTGGCAGACATCAGTGAAGAAATGGCTAGCTGAAAACTGTCAAAACTACCCTAGTTGAACACCTTGACTTGTCTACTGTTCATAAATATATACTTTTATGGGGTAATTTACAGTGGGGGGCTTCCAAAATGTCACAAATGGGATATGGGCCCAGCAAACAAATTTCTGAAAATTCCAAATGTGAAAACGAAAATGCGCATGTTCCAGTTTTTCCCTCATAGCTTCCTCAAAAAATGCATGAACCATGCATGTGAGGCCTTGTTGGAACCAGGGGGATGTTGGTGAACACAGTTTGGTGTTTTTTTCTGCAGTTGCACATATTCTATACAAAATATAATATAAAATCTAAAGCAACATTGCAACATATGCAAAAAAAACCAAAAAAATATAAAAATACCTCAAAATTTGGCAGCAATTGGCGATAAAATCCCTGTTTGAAAAGTGTCACAATGACCCTAGTTGTACACCTTGACTTATCTACTGTTCATAAACATATAATTTTGGGGGGATAATCAGTATCTGTGACGACTATTGCAGTTATTAGACTGCCATGCCAAATTTGAAAAAAATTACATTTCAAAAACGTGATGCATGCCTTGCAATATTTGCCCTATACCGGTCAAAATAGATAAAAATCCTGGCCATGTTGGGTGGTTTCCAAATCAGGACAAGTTAATGAATATATTTGGGATAGTTTTTTCCCATTGGTTCAATGTGTGTACAATTTGTATGTATACAAAACTGTAAAAAAATGCATTTTTTTCATTTTTTCCCCACTTTTTCCAGTTTATTTCAAACAAAACAATGTACTACCCAGCTTAATATGGTATCAAATGAAAGCCATACTTGTGCTGAAAAAAACAATATATGATTTGTGTGGGTGCACCAATTGATAAGAGAGAAATTACAGTTGAAGGAAGACATGGCAAAAACACAAAAACAGCTCCGGTCCTTTAGCGACACGTTAGTCTCAAAATCCCGGTCCTGAAGGGGTTAATAAACCTCAAAATGGCCATCACATGCTACATATTAAAAGTTAGATGGCTTTTGTATATTTCTGTGGACAAAATGTCTCATGATTTTTCATAGATCACAGCCAAATGTGTATAGTCATGTACCTTATTTCGCACAAGAGTTTCATTGGGTTAAAAGTGCAGTCCTACTGATTCAGCTTCATGGTAAGCAAAACAGCCATGAAAAATGGACTCTCCAAACCTGGGGTACTTTGACCTAGTGGTGGGCTAGGCAATATATAGCCATGTAGTGTGACGGAATCCCCAATAATTATGTCTTACATACTATAGGTGTTTTTGACCTTTTATGCTTTTTAGGTTGTTTACTCCCCTGTCTAAATATTTTTTTGTTTGTCTTGTGCATGAAGACAGGAGTCATTTGCCAGGAAAGGGTGTATAATATCTAGGTGTTCTCATATGTTTGCAATTTTGTCCTACGCTGATGCTTGGTGACAGCAAATTATGTTTCATCTTCTCCATAACATTGATATCCATATGTATTTCTTGAATAACAGATTCTGCAACAAAATAATTATTGGGAAATGTTTCAATTTTTATATTCTTAATACCTTACATCCATTTGGCCTATTTTTCGTGCTGTGTCAGTGAGACACAGTTAACACATTGCTTCTGGTTTATCTACTTAACATGTAACCATATATTACTCAGTTTTGCTAAACATTTTAGGTTTGAGGATATAATATCATATTACAGTGCTTTCTAAAATACAAGGCAGAGGGGTGTGACTTAGTATTTGATGTGAAGGGACATGTGAAGTCCCTTCTCTGGCATTATAGGGCCTGTAAGCGGACATTTTGGAACATAGTAAGCCAGTTTAGCAAATACTGAAGACCGGAAGACCTGGAGATGATGACTCCCAACAACAAATGCCATTTGCAGAAAGCATTGAAGTTCTTCCATCCAAAACACAAGGAAGATCATCAAAATGGTGCTAGGAGTGACAAACATTTACCCGCCTAAGCTGAATAGGAGGTAAAGGAAGACCCATCCGACATACTGCAAGATTTGAAATGATCATTACACAATTACTTTTGGCATCTGACAAAAAGAAATTAAGGATATTGGTGATTGCACAGCACACCTAGAGACCAAAATGGATGAACCCACAATTTCCCATAATGACCTGATTGACAGGTATGAGCTTTTAAATAATAACCTGGATGTTAATTTATGGATAAAATGGCAGACCTCGAAGACAAGGCCTGCAGGAATAAAGAGATCCAGGGAGAGGTTTCAAAGACCAATCTTATGGAATACCTTACTACCCTCTTCCACGCTCTTACATCTTCAACTGCTGAACGAGAATTACTCATCAATAAAGCATTCAGAGTGCCCAAACCAAAGGCTCTATCAAAATATGTCCAGAGAGATGTCCTGGTGTGTATGCACTTCTATCGCACCAAAGGCGGCTGCGCACTCAAGAGGACTGCGGAGAAATATGACGATGTCCAACTATACGCAGACCTCTCCCCTTATACTTTGTCAAAAAGAAAGAACTTCACCAGTGTCACAAGAGCTCTCAGAACACAACACATCGCTTACAGGTGGGGCTTTTCGGTGAGATTGATCATTCAGCAGAAAGGATTCACTAAGTAGCAAGATCAAGAAAAAAAGCAGAATCTCTTCTGATTAAATTGAATTTTTTCTAACCAATTACCAGGGATTACACCTATGATTCAACAGTGCATAATTCTTATTCCCACACTGACTATTTCCTGGAGGATGGCTCTTTACTTTAGATACCCTTTATCTTTGTAGGCACAGTGGTCTGATCACAGCCCAGAGTCCAAAGAGAGGCAAAGTTGGCAGCTTAACCCCATTCTTCTAGAGGAAGAGGACATTTTTCAGGCCCTGATCAATGAGCTGAAGGAATACTTTCAAGAAAATAATACCCCAAACAAAGAGGGCACCTGGCTGAGGGTGACGCAATTAAATTAATTAATCAATTAATTAAATATGAAGCCAGAAAGAAAAAAGAAAGGCCCCAGAAACTGGCTGAGCTTGAATCCTCACTTGTGGCCCTGGCAACCATTAATAAATCCAACTCTTCTGGTAAAAGATATTGGCAACAAGTTTGCATCTTTCTGCTATTCGATATATAATTGATACGATTATAATATATTACAATATATATATAGCCCCAAAACACATCAATCTTCAGAGGCTGTTATTGAGGAGTTGTCTTACCTTTCCTACTGTCAGCAATGAACAAAGTGAACTGCTGTGTCAGCCCAAATCGGCTTCTGAATAGACTCCCTTTAGCATTTATGAAGCCCCTGGCCCGGATGGGTTCACTAATATATATAATGTTTAATAATTCAAAGACATTTTAATCTCCCATATGCACAGTCTTTTTAACTACTGCATTGATGTTGGCTGTCTGCTGAAGTAATTACTTCAAGGTATTATAATAAATTTTCCCAAACCTGATAAGCTTCCAAAAACTTGTGCACATTTCAGGCCTGTTTTCTTGCTAAACTCTGACACATTTTTTTTGCTAAAATCCTAGTCAATAGGCTAGCATGTGTATTATCTCATGTTATTGACTACGATCAGATTTTTTTCAAGGTAGACAACCATACATAAATATTATGTATTTAGCCAAAAAAATTCCAAAAGAACTGTCTGCTTTTATCATTAGATGCCGAAAAGGCTTTTGATTGCATTGGTCATATATGAAAAAAGTTTTACACAAATTTGGTCTTCCCAAGTTTTTTTTTGTATGAGCAGTAATGTGTTGCTGAAGTGCTCTCCTCAGGTTTCCATTTAAAAGTGTTAAACATAATTAATGGTACAAGGCAGGGATGCCTACTACCGCCCCTGATTTTTGCACTTGCCCTGGAACTTCTAGCTATTTCCATTAGATCTAAATTCACTGACCACTTTCTTTGGTAAACCTGTTTAATTGCTTGTTAAAACAAATAGCAAATCAGTCATGCAAAGTACAAAGAAGCAACAGTAATCATAGTAAGAAAAA
The DNA here is from genome assembly GCA_009364415.1 of Spea multiplicata. Taxonomy (NCBI): domain Eukaryota; kingdom Metazoa; phylum Chordata; class Amphibia; order Anura; family Pelobatidae; genus Spea; species Spea multiplicata. The sequence continues at coordinate 17,389 of VKOC01000779.1, read as the reverse complement.
AATAACAGCTTCCACGGTGTAGAAATGGTGGCCTTGTGCCAGGAATAACAACTAATGATTGGGTGAGAGGTTGGGGGGGTGACAAAAGTCCAAGGGCTGGGGGATCGGGAAAATAAGGACTGGGGATTAATTCTATTCCTCAAGACTGTCAATGATGGAGTAGTCTCTTAACAAGCTGAGGACAAACCTGTGACAGTCTCAGATCATGACATGTTCCTAAGCCAGTGACAAACACACGAGCTTCTTCTATGGCACCCACTTATTCCTTGAAAAGTCTATACAAAAACCGAAGGATAGGAGAGGAACTTCCTCTTACCAGAGAATTTATTTTCCAGGGATCTCAACAAAGCCTATTAAAAATACACTGTCAGAATAGATGCAGTGAAGTCTCCTCTGCTTCGATGCACAACCCCTTGACATGCATACATGTTCTAAGGGAGGCCTACACTTATGGACATCCATTCCAGGCTGCTCAATGCCATGTTAGTCCAAATCATCTCTGCTGTGACATTTTGGATCTGGCATCTGCTCCATTGTGCATTTAGCTCTGATGGGCTTGTAAATCAGCCTAGGGGGAGGACAAGTCAATTTTGTCTCCCTCCAGCTGGTGTTCTTTCCAAGCATGGAACCATTATGGTAAACCGAAGTGTGTGCCAGTTATAAGGCCTCTAGAGGGGGAGCAAGTGAAAGCAAGACATAAAGTTCCCAAAAGAGCCATTTGAAGTGTCTCTTAGGTTCCTATGCACACAGTTGCACACAAAGGAGACTCTGAAGAAAGTTTGTATGTCAGACAGGTAGGTTTCTTCTACATAACTGTGTCCTTTACTCTGTCCATTTTGAAGCACTAGATAAAGTAGAAAACTGTTCTGGTGATGGCTCTACTGACTGTAGCAAGTAGGGACCATACCTGGGCCTCATACTAAAGCAGAGGAAGAATCTCACTGTGCAGAACCAGAATTTTCCCCTTGATGGTAAGGGTTATGAGGCAATCTAGTGCAATCTTCTGTTTTACTTTGTTTAGTTTGCCTTCATGTCTTTTCAGGGCCATACCATCTCTGCTAAACTAGAAGCCTAGGAGCTTGAAGGAGTCTGTAGCGATGTTGAAAGGCAGCAGGCCAAAAGACAGCTCTAAATGTCTAAAGAGCATGGTCACAGACTTTCTGTAGTCCTCACACATCTGGAAGAGTCCTCTCATGACCGGCGATCTACACAGATCACAATCATCATTCATGTACAGTGAGGTCTTTATTTCTGTCATGTTTCTTCCTCCAGTAGCTCATAAAATTGTATTTCACATTGGTTTACTAAACTTTTACTCTTTTTTTATGTCTAATAAATAATACATATGCAGGTAATGTAATGCTGGAGAATATGATCTCCAGAGTGCCTCTTTAAAACAGTTTACTGCCCTACGTGCAATTAAATGCTTCTCTTTGGACATATACAGTAGTCCACTTGGCCGTATAAAATCATTTTATAGTCCAACTTCCTAAAGCCTGTAAACCACTTTAACATTATACCAAGTTAATTTTAAAGATCTTGGGCATATTGGCAATTCCTAAAAATGTGCCTCACAGTCTTATCATCAAACCAGTTGCCTCTAGTGCAAGTTGTGTTTGGTAGAAGTCCTTGTCAGACTTTTAGAGACAGCTCCATATAAGACCTTTCTGTGAATTAAATAAGTCTAAAATTGGCCCGTTGCCATATTCTCTGGCTTAGGTAGTTTGGAAAACTCTCTTTTACACACAGTGCCAATTTATTTTCAGTTACCTCATCAAGCTTTTCCCCTTGTAATGAGTATAAAATAACTACCTTATGTAAAATCCTATAAGCCTAGCAGTGGTTTAAAGAATAAGAAATATTTAAAAGTGTTTTGAATTATCCATTATTGCTCATTAAAATCCATTATTTCTCATTAAAAATGTGTGTTAAGGCATAGAAAATAACAACAGTAGTTAAAATGGGTTGACAAAATGTATCACATATAAAACCAGATTAAAATCTGGGGAGTCTTTACCCTATTTACATTTGAATTTACAAACATACTTTCAATCTTTCCATACAAGAGTCCCAAAAGAAAGTAAAGCATTGTCCTTGAGATTTTTTTTTAAAAAAACCCCTTAGATTTGTGGGGAAATCCCATATTTAAATGTAGCAGAAGGGCCAATATCACCATTTTAATGACACTTTCCCCTCTTTTGAAAGGCTTCATTGTTTCCATTTTGCAATTTGTTACTTACCGTTTGGGCTACAGTTTCCCAGCTTTCTGTATCCTTATTTGACTCTTTAAAGCAGGCATATCCAAACTTTTTTCGAAGAGTGCCAGGTTTGATGAAGTGAACATGTGCGAGGGCCGACCATTTTGCCTGACATTCTTTGAACCATTAAAATTGAATGAAAATTAACTATTTTATGCAAAGTTTATCGAAAACGGCATTCTTTTCATTTTGTGACTTGGATGACAAATCTAAACAGGTGTTAAATCACTCTGCCTTTAATATAAAAAAAAACTATATTTGGGCAACTTATCTGGGGGGCCTTATCAGTCCGGAACGCGGGCCGCAAATGGCCCTCGAGACGGACTTTGGACATGCCTGCTTTAAAACAACTCGTAAAGTTTTCACAGATTCAGAGACAGATTGGCAGATCTTTTCTCTATATCTCCAATACGTAGAAGTGTGCTCTTTTTTAAATTAGTTTTGAAACCAGAAGCACGGGAAAAAATATTCTACTTGTTTAAGAAGTAGTGAAACTTTTGTGATTGTGGCAACATCACCCTTATACTCGACTTCTTTGGCATCTATACTTATGCCATCTCCTTCTCATCACACACATTAGAGGCTCCAGGACACATAAACGAAGAAGTGAGGATAAAGGGCACCCCTGTTTCACTCCAGATTTTAAAATTACTGATTCTGACTTGAAATCATTTATTTAAATTTCACTTGAGCATCTATCATAAAATGCTTTAGGAGACAAAGTTAACAAGTTTCTAAGACTTAAAGTGTGGAATACTCAAATGCTTTTTCAATGTCAAAAGCTTTCTTAAAATCAATTGATAAATTAGCCGGGCTTTGTTTTCTGACTTTTGTGTGGCTGATAATGTCACTGACACAGTTTAGGTTATCAAGTATGCTGTGCCCAGGGACTGTAAACACGTGGTTAGGCTGAACCAACTTTCCAACGATATACAACAACTTTCTCTCAAAGTGATGGTCATATGGCAATGTTTTTTTCCTGTAGAAATCTAGAGATAACCCACAGTTAAGATTCTATATTCACTATTAAGTAAGGAAACTTGAATTAATGTGCACACATTTAATACCATGTGTGCCTATTTTAATATGTAACACTTATATATAGCCTTTAATTAGCTTTTAATGAACTACAGCACAAATACATAGGCATTCTTAAATATTTACATAGTAAATACTAGTTTAATTTTCCATGTATTAGTAGTAACTTATTAGAATGTATTTTTCTTCAAATAAAAGAATAGGCTTACATGAAATAATTGCTTTTCTTGACTACATATATCAGTTTAAGAATAGTTCCTCCGTGCTTGTAGTTTGATTGATGTCACACATTGCAATTAGGGTAGAGCAGTGCCAAAACTTCATTTTTGTTCTAATACCTGACAAAATAAGATTAATGAAATATTAATGCTTCCCTAATAACTTTCCAATAGGGAGAACAATTAAGCCTATTAGCATAACACTTTGCTAGTCTGAACTGTGAGTTCTACTGAAGAAAAAGAATATAAAAAGTAAGAATGACATAAAATTAAAAAAATCTAATTTGATGTAGGATCTACGCCATATCATTCAACAGCAAACCCTACTTTTGTATTGCTTTTTTATTTCAGTTTCCATGACTACTTCAGGCAGTATGTGAGGTGATGTCCTTTTATGTAAAATATTTTTAGAACATTATTAGTTGCCTTAACAACACAGTTCACTTCTGCACCGGCTGGTCTTCAAATCTTTTTTTTTATTTGTTTGTAAATACAGAGTATGGCTGTGTCCTCTCAAAAAAGTATTTAATAATGGAAGTATTTAATAATGAAAGTGTATATTAATGTCAGCACCATGCTGAGCATGTAAAATATAAATTTCTTATATTTTGGCTGTGTTATAGTTTACATATGACTACATTATCCAATGTTTTATTTTTCTTTAATCGTGTTGCACAGAATTGCAGAGTATTAAGCTGTAAAGTTAATTAATAAATAATAATAAGGTATTTTATTACATCTGGTTTGGCCTCTGTAGCCATGCTACAAAATTATATGTCTGTAGGTTAGATATGTAAAAAGTTGAACATTTCAATCCACTTCACTATTTGTATTACCTTGCAACCTACTGAAGCAAAAAACATTTTTGGACCTATCTATCTATCTATCTATCTATCTATCTATCTATCTATTATTATATCATGTGAATAGTAGGATCGATGTGGAAGCATATCTGAACATGTAAAAATGGGTTTTAATCTCGCTTGTATACTATCATGAACATAATCAATAAGAGGCCCACATAAATTGTGTATCGTATGACACTCTTGCTAAGTCAAATAAATTAAACTAATACATTTCTAATAGCTTTTTATATATGAGTAAATAATTAAATATACGTAGCATGAATATTAAAGCTAACATAGTTGACATTTTTTAAAGAAAAAAAATCCAGAAACAATAGGAAACCTACATGTTATCTCTTACATTTCATCTTGCTGAGCAAATTATTGTTATATAATATGTTGACACATCATAAAGTATTTAAGGCCTATACACAAATACATATGGTATTAAATTATTTATGTTGTTCTGAAGATATGGCCTCCAGAGCTGAGCGTAGTTCTTTACATAACTAATGTGTTCCCTGTTATGAGATCAGTTATCATTGCAGTCATACAGAATAGTGCAAATTTGCACTTTTCATTGGAAAAGGACCTTGTTATTTTTTATTAACATACAAATTCAAATATATTAAAATTATTTGTAATACTTAATTTTTAACAATGAAACAATATAACATTTTACTTACTACTGAGGGGATGGAAAAGAAGAACAACCTCCCAAGAGAAGTGACAGAGACATGGGGTAGGCATGTGGCTATCCTGAATCTAACTACAGAATCTTTACATCAGGAAAAACAGGCAGACTAGATGGGCTAAATAGTAGACTTGTGCAAATGGGTCAAAAACTATTTTTCGGTTCGTTTTTTTACCCATTCGTTTTTGGGCAACAAATTTCATTCCCTGCCCATACAGTTTCCCCAAAAAGTCGGGGGAATTTTTTATTCGGGAACAAAATGTGTTGCCCACTGACCACATTTACTCTCAGTTGAACTGAGGGCAATACGGCGGCGCTTGAGGTGACGTCATCTCCCCAATCATCCAGTCAGAAGAGAAGATGTCACTGCAAGTGCCATTGTTTTGCTCCCACATGAACTGAAGGTAATAAATAAAATATTTTCCCTAGTGAGATAGACTAGATAAAGCAAATGAATAATGGTTTCTGTTGACTTAACTCTTTTAGTATCTGACAGGCTGAATTAACTATATATTTGTTGTTTTCATTTCTGGATGTGTATTTGGCTATATCAAATGGTATATATATGTACCATCATACCTTGGCCAAACCAATTGTATACGTTCACTTCTGTTGTTTTATTATTTGAGTCTCATTATTGGGTTCTAGACTATATCTTAAAACTTAAATTAAAAAAGGGACATCAATTTTTTAGGCACCTTATAAGTGCAGTTAAAAAGACCAATGCTGTTTGATTCTTTGTTTGAGTATACCGCTAAGGTTGTTGACTAGTTACTTAGTATGAAACAGTGTAACTTGTATGTTTCAGGAATAATCATATTTGCTTACCAATCTAGATACATTTTACTCGATGTAAAGCCATTTTTTTTATTCTCTGTGTTTTTTGAAAACCATTTCTATTTTATTCTGCTTTATAAATAAAAATATCTATACTGTATTTTGAAAACACGAGTTAAATGAATTTCAATTCATACGTCTGTCTACAGAAATATCGAACACAGAAAAATCATGTCAATAAAGAAATGTATTTGCAAAAATTTGCTTTTCCTCAAAAAATGAAGCACAAAGTGTCCAAATGACGAAAACTAATCAAATTTAGAAATGCTTCAATGCCATTATATTCCAATCAATAAAAATCATAAACAGCATGAGATTAATTGAATAATTTAAAAATTCAAAATGCCTAAGTAAAGCTTAGTATATGATTGTATACCAATCATAGCATTTGAATAGTGTCCCTAGTTGTAATAATCATCTCTAATGTTACATTTGAAAATGTGACAGGTTAAGGAAATGTTGCATCTTAATCCACCGTAAAATACATTAGAGTCCTGGAAGATTAATTTGAATTACATTTGGAAACACAAACACAGATGGATTTTATAACTATAAACCATTTTGTTCTGCTTCCTGGGAGTTACAATGTTAAAATTTGACACATTTAATGTGTTCATATGTATGCCTGACTAAATGAGTCTGTGTTTCTATCATCAAACACCCTTGTGGGATTCTCAGTTTCCTCCACTTGTTTAAGCCATGTGTCACACAATGCCAAAAAAAGAAAGAACAGTCAATACAATATATTTGAAATCTTCAGGCTCATGATAAAATGTATACATAATTAATGCAAATCTATATTTATCTTCATTTTGCTAAATGCATATTTACTACTCTCATTGAAAAATGAGTAAAGTAAAACATGTTCTTTATACTGTTTAAAAAAATGTAATCTTGTGAGAAGGACCATCTTCATCTAATGTATGAGTTTGTCTTAGTCAATCAATTCTAGTTTTGTCATACACTTTGAATAAATGTATTGCTAAAAGCACTGTGTAAACTGTTGGCTCTATAAAAACAAAAAATAATAAATAGAGAGTTTCTTCTGTTTAAGTAATGGCAAGAGCAAAAGTATTCATTGGCTCTATAAACACATGCTAGCAGCCAGATGATTAAAAAACTGTTGAAAGTACACCCTCTTTGAATTCTATGGTTTTACAAATCAGGACATAATAACAATTATTTGTTCCTTAGCAGGTCTAAATTAGGTAAATAAACCTCAGATGAACAACAAAAGGTGACATATTATACTATGTGATGATGTATTCAATAAAAATAAAGGCAAAATGGAGAAGCCATGTAAGGCTTGTGGGGAGAGCGGAGTCCAGTATGCAGGAAAAACCACACCAGATGAGATGCAACAGGGACTAACAGCAGCGAGGTCTGTATACAAGCCGGGGTCAGGTTCACAGAGAGTAGCGTAGTCCAATATACAAGCCAGGTTCAGTATCACGGAGATCAGCGTGGTCAAATAACAAGCCAAGGTTGGTACACAGGAAATAAGGAGAGCCGTTTAGTAGACCAGGGTCGGGACAATGGAAGGCAGCAAGGTCAAAGGAATAGCCAGGATCATACACAGAAGACTGGAGAGATTCACTAGGAACGCTATACTCGGCACAATAACTTGCCGCTCTGGGGATACTCTGCCCCGGGCGTGACGTCTCCTTCCTCCTACATAGGAGGAAGGAGAAGCGCCGCGGGATCCTTTACCCGCGACTAGCGGGTATTCAGGTGAGTGGCTTCGTCGTGGTCCGGTTCTCGGACCCTGACAACAACCTTCCTGCTTCCATAGGAATTAAGATGGTCAGACTGTGCAATCCTGTCAGGGCTCGGGTAAGCAGTTCAGGTAGGAGCCCTATTGAAAGCGATATCTGAGGCTCTGTCCGCACCCTGCGAAGCATAGAGACAAGGCTGGTATATAAGAATAAACTATATGGAAGAATGTTATCTGATCAAGAAACAGGACTGGTTTCAAAAGCAGAACAAATCACAAACAGGATACAGGCTGTTGGTAATTCCGGTTGGAAAGACAAGCCTGACTGGGGTGGCACCAGAGACCCTCAGGCAGGGCACATGGGCAGGAAGCCCTCTGGCAGGACACATGACAGGAATAGGTACTGTTATATTGCCTTTGACCTATAACCATACAGATATATTTTTTCAGATGCATCATTTATTCATTGTGTATCAATCAGTATATGTGAAAGTAACTAGCATCTTCTATGATGTCATCACCTCTTTTGATGCAAAGTTGAAAATGTTTAACCAGGGTATTTGTAAATGTTCCTGTTTTTTCCTCTTACTACATTACTTAATTACCTTTCAGAAAAATATACTGTAAAATACTCGGATGCACCTTATCACTCCAGTTCATTCTTGATTAAAACACACTTGAGACCCTTTCGTTTTTCTCTTTGTTTTCATTTTACTGTTTTTCTGCTAAATATAAAGTCTTAATTGGGAAGGAACACACAGACAGGCTCTTATTAAGTTTACAATTATGGTGAAAGAATGGTATCTACTTCATATCCAATACGTTGGTACATTTTATATTGTATGAATAAAGCTATTAATAGGATGTTTGTGACATCATAATACTATTTATACAATGCCTTAAATCACATAGAACTACACATTGACAGAGCGATTTTTCACATATTTTGCTTTATTTTCAGCTATCCTTTGTGTACTATCCGCAGTTTTAGTGTGAACATAACACAGCACCTTTTGAGATCTCACTCACCGTTACTGCGCAAGGAGTATACTACAAAAATATACATTTTGTATAGTAAGTCCCTTTGTCATATTCTTGAAAATACTATATGATATGGAACAGTGCTTCCAGTATTTAAATTTAACTTGTTAGTTGTATTTTCTCAAAAATAAATATGGCAATATTATAATATTTGAGTAAACAGATTGTTATGTATTGTTTAAATACATGCGTAAAGGAGCTGCATCATATCAACAATAAAAAAAGACAAAGCATAACGTGAGTGATTTAATGCATTTGACTTCTATAATAAAATACTGCATTGTATTATATAGTGTGGTATAATTTATTGAGACTAAATAAATTAAGGAACTGAAAAGCATTAGTGAACAAATATATTTGGTTAAAATGTTCTATTATAAATGTATTTAGACTTTTAAAATTTCACGGAACACTTTAAATTCAATTTTTATCACAGTAGGAAAGGCATTAGTTAAATAATATGACAAAATAATATTTCAGCACTTTAACCATAGGGGATACCTATACAACTACTGCAACATTTATGAAAGTGTTTTTAAGGATTTTGAGTGTTATCAAAATAGACCTGTATTTTTACTGGGATAAGCTCCATGCCTCTAGTATGATATTTCTTCATACTTCCCACTGAACAGGGGAATTGGGGTATAGCTGGGCTCTTCCCAAGCTTTATTATAAACCTTCCCAAGGTTATAACTAGACTTGTGCATTTGGATCCATGCAAATTGCACGTGCTCTTTATCATTGTAGGGGTCTTTACCAAATTTTGGCAAAGACCCCCAAAAAGCAGATGAAAATGAAGCAAAAAAGCTCAGAATTTTTGTCCTAAATTTGTGGGCCCTTTCAATCGCACTCTCATTCTCGTACAATCTCTCTCTCACACTCTTCAAATGTTTCTCTACTTTGTCGATCATTTCCGCTGACCACTTCCACATCATCTTGTACTTCACCTCCTCTATTCTACTTTGTTTTTTATCTTCTTTCCCTTATGTTTTATCTTTATCCGCATCTCTTCGATGTGAACCTCCACCAAAATGGCGGTGCTTCTGGCGATGTCCTCTGCCCCACTACTCCAATTTTGGCAGATGGTCACCTTAGAAAGTTCAGCCAGGTAATGGTCACTGAGATGTGGACAAAGACAGAATAAAAGATAAAGGAGAAAAGATGAAGGGCAGAAGGCAGAAGACAAAAAGATGACTAACAAGATGTGGAAGCCAAAGTGGTCGGCAGAGAATGTAGGGAAACATTTAAAGAGTGTGAGAGAGAGAGTAAATGAGAATGAGAGTGTGAGAGAGTGAATATAGGCACCAGGCAAACGAAAAATTCCCCCAGATTTTCATCTGAACCGATTGGGCAGGGAATGTAATTTGTTGTCCCAAAAATGTCTACACCAGGTTGGGTTTAAATGTTTAATTTCAATATTAGTTATTTATTTAATAACATAATGGGATGGGGCCAGTTGCTATATGTAACATTGAAAATAGAATGCTTTAGTTCATCTGAGATTAACCTATATGTATAAATACAATTGACAACAGAATGGTTTAGTATACTGTAACTGGGAAGGCATCAATATGACCGTGCTACCTTACCACCTAACTATGAATCCAGTTAACTATGTCCATAATTTGTTAATATTTTCCTTTCATTTTATCATGGTTACACCCTCATCATTACAGTTGTAATAATGTCATCAATTTTTAGCATTAGCTTAATTTCTGCTGGAAGTTTACAATAATGGGATATTTAATAGCAGTCTGTAGAATTGCAAATTAGCTCTCTCCTGAATTGCATGTTTGATTGCACAGGACCCCTCTCTTATTTGCATTAGTTAATTGTGAGTTAGTGAAAAAAAGTATACCAGAAGGCCCTTTAATAGGAAATGCCCCTTAATGCCTTTTTAATACTCCCAATTAAATCTATCCTTACCACGTTCAGTTTTCAGCATGTTCTACAAATAAGGGGTGAAATTGTTCTCTAAAATTCTGTGGTCATTAAATTATTATTTTTTAGTACAAAATGAGAAGAGAGCCCTTCCCTTTGTGAGCATACAATGTATTAGATATAAATATGTTTATGTTATCCCTTAATTGATATATTTTGTGTTACTTTTTTTTTGCAATGTAATCCTTCCCTGTATTAAGTTTATTATAAGCCATTGTCCCATTTGCCACAAGATGCTCCCTACATAATTTTATTTGAGTTTGCTGTTATTTGGGATGTCCTAGATAATTTTGCTTCAATTATGAAGGCTTTATACTAAATATTTGCACAATAAAAAGAACCTTATCTTTTTATAAACTATACTGTAAACAAAAGTATGTGGACACCGCCTCTAATCAATTAGTTTTGGTGTTTCAGTCACACGTACTTCTAACAGTTGTATAAAATTACGCACATAGGGAGCCGTGTGTTATGCGGGACCAGGAACGAGAATCAAGCAGGAATGAACAAAAGAGCAATAACCCAGAGCTACACGCAAGTGACTCTTTGAATGGGCACTGCAGTAATGGGACAGGAGGTTTAAATCAGGGCGGGAAAAAGCACAATAAACCAAAGGGATATGTGTGTGACGTCATTGCAATAAACAAACAACGCATCTGAGTGTGCTACACCCGGGAGATGCTGTGATAGTCGAGCACTGCGAGCGTGTCGTGGCAGCTCGCTTATAACACTGCGAGTGCTGCTGACTCGTCGCGGCCGCTCGCTCATTGATGCGTCGTGGGGGTGCGCGGCACGTCCTCTCACGTGACACTGAGAGGACAGGTGCGCGTCACTGGACGAGCGCCGCCCACCAGCGGCAGACCGGCGAGGGACTGCGTCGGACATGGTAGGTATCACACAATCCCCCCCAGGAGCACGCCCCGAGCGCGAAGGACCAGGACGGTGCGGGAAGCAAGTGTGAAAGCAGGCGATACAGAGGGGAGCCCTTCCAATCTATCAAATACTGTAGGGAGCCACGGTGCCAGCGAGAATCAAGGATACGATGGACGACGTGTTCCTCGTGACCACGGACGAGAACAGGAGCAGGACGATGAGCAACAGAAAGACGGGGGGGGCAACACACGGTTTCAGAAGGGAGACATGGAACGTATTGGGGATTCTCATAGACAAGGGAAGAGCAAGGGACATAGCGACCTCGTTCACCCTTTGAGGATACGAAAGGGACCTATGTATCTGGGACCCAGAGACCTACAGGGTTGACGAAGGGATATGTTCTTGGTTGATTACCACACATAGTCACCGACCCTACAACAAGGCAGAGGAGTGCGTGTTTTGTGAGAAACTGTCTTGCTGCAAGCTTGAGCTTTAACCAACTGTGCACTCAGCTCCCTCCAATGCGCCCGTAGGTTAGTTACCCGTTCTTCTACCGCTGGTAAACCGCCACCACGGGATGAGGAAGGAGGCGGTAGGACGACGGGGTGGTACCCTAAAGCAGCGTAAAAGGGAGAACACTGCAAGGCGGTGTGCAGAGCATTGTTATAGGTCATCTCGGCCAAGGGCAGAAGGGAGGACCAGTTGTCTTGCCGGTCGTTGATGTACATACGCAGATATTGCTTTAGGGTTTGATTGGTGCGTTCCGTTTGTCCGTTAGATTGTGGGTGATAGGCAGATGTTAGATGCATCCGAATGCCCAGTTTGAGACAGAGGGCCTGCCAGTAATGGGAAACGAATTGTGGTATCACACCATCTCCATAGATAAGCCATGGATATAGGTCATACAGAAGAGCATAGTGATTTTAAATCTGGCACTGTCACAGGATGCCACCTTTGCCACAAATCAGTTCATGAATTTTCTGCTCTACTAAATCTGCCTTACACTGTAAGTACTATTTTTGTTAAGTGGAAGCGTCAAGAAGTAATGACAATTTAGGCATGAAGCAGTAGACCACACACTCACAGAACAGGGCTGAAGTGAGCATTGTGTAAAAATCACTCCAAACTGCGTCAGGAAGCAATTTCAGCTGCCAAGCGTCAGGCTAGATTCATGGGCGTCCTCAGGATTTTTTCTAGGTGGGCAGCAAAATATCCTTCCCACCTTTCCAAATGCCTCCATACCTCATCCCTATTGCCTACCTTTGTTGGCTCGGGAGAAGGCTTTCCTGGTGGGAGGCAAATGTTAGTCAATCATTAATAGGAAAAGATATATGACCATGGTAGCAATAGCTAAAAGACTAGCATGTACCTGCGCAACATAAGTTTTCAGTTAACAATAGCTGAGGTTGTAAAGATTAGCCATAACTACCCCAGTCTAGAGTGTAAGCCTGGGAGAGCAGGGTCCTCTTCTTCTTTTGTACCAGTTTGTCTTTTTGTCTGATTTTAAAGTATTTAACAGAATATGTTCTAATAGCGTTGCGGAATCTACTAACGTTGTATGAATGTAATGGTGTTCAGCCAGTACTGTCTGACTGTATATAATGGAAGCATCAGTTAGTGTGTAGTGTAGGTGTAACTATGGGGTACTTACCTTCCGTCCACCCGAACCGCCGTTCTACCGTTCCCCTTGACACCTGTAGCCGCTGACAGGTTTCCTGAACACAGACTGCATGGACTCTGGCTCTGTATACACACGCGCCACCGTGTGGCCTCTTATAGACACTACACTTATGCGTTCCAAGCCTCCGTTTCATGCGGGTCGGGAAATAAAATTAGTATGTCTATTTAAACCTGGCTGTTGCACTAGCTCACTGCCTGTGATAGTGCCTTGTGCATGTTGGCTGTGCGTATTAAATTCCTTACTTTGTCATTTTGGCTTTTGACCTTGTTTTTGACGTTCCAGTCTATCTCCTACGTTTGACCTGGCTTGTTTTGATTATCCTGTCCTCGGCTCCGTGTAACGACTACTCTTTTGCTACCTGTATCCTGCTCGGATCATGTAACCGGTGGATGTTACCAAGTTCCTGCATTGCTGGTCCTCTAGCCGTGACAGTAGGCCACCATAACCCCAGTCTATAACTACAATTCCTGTGAAGTTCAGTCAGCAAAGGGCTGCTGAATATTATTGTAGATGCAATCAAGAAAGTTATTGTTTGCACTAAAGACTTATTGTTGCCCCTGAAAGCCCTATCTACAGTTACCAGCTACAAATCCCACATCATGGGAGTTGCAGTCAAGAAAAGTGTAGCATGGAGGGCAGTAAACAATGGGATATTAAGGCTTTGAACCTAAATAAGACACATTTGGCAATTAAAATCCTGTTATTACATTTGTCATGATGTTGAACCAACTAAAAGGTTAGTGGAGAATCTCGAGATGTGCATCCCACATTGGTTGCAGTGCCAGTTCATAATGGTATAAAAACCAACCTTTCACACCTCATATAGGTTTTATGGTCAGATGTCCACATAGTTTTGGTCATATAGTGTACCTAGAAAATTGCTTGCTTAGGACCTGTTTGTTATTATGAAGCGTGGAAAGAGTTTATTAAAGAAACATATAAGTATTAAAAATGAGTATGTTTTTAAAACAAAATGTCTGTGTTTGTTTGAGCCCATTCCCTAATTTTATTGCATGTTCATTAACTCATTGACGACAATAAACATCCCATTGCCAACAATTCATATGCCTGGGACATCATGAGTTGAAACTGTGGTAGAAAGGTATCTAATAATAATAATAATCAATAATACAGCACATAGAAACTTCGAAATGTGAAATTCTATAAAATAAATTATCTTAATAAAATTAATTATCCATGCTGACTAGTTATATAAAAAGTATTGCCCTTTACACCTTATTACACCACCTGAACTGTAGAGGTTTAGAGGAGGTATGGCTGCTGTCCTACTCAGCCATACCTCCTCTAAACAAGCCTTCCTGTGGATCTCAGGTTAATGTTTACATATTGGAAAAAAGCTTTTTTAGGGGCAACAGATGGTATTAACAAAGTTAAGTTTCTCTAAATCAGGATGTCTGAATTGTAGAACTTGTAATATACTGTCCTGTTTGTGAGGGCAGCATTAAAAAAAACAATAGAAAAATAAACTTTGCTTAAATGTTTTGCAGAAGGACCTTCATTGACTTCATTAATTTTCTTTCTTGCTGTTGACTCTACCACGTGAGCAGTTTTTGGCAGGTTTCAAAGTTTTGCTGCCTAGAATTGATCAGCTACAGCTGTACCTCTTAGAAGAGTAGAGATTAACCTCTTCAACCCTGGACAACAAAAATGTCTTTTTCTAATCTCCTGTTAGACTACAAAGTAAGGAAGTGATTTATCGGCTTTTCCCAGCTGGAAAACACTGCCAATAATGGGTGAGAGAAAAAACATCAGATTTATGAGAGAAAAAAAATGTTGCTTTTAGAGTACATATAACTTATTTTATTTCTGCCAATAAGGGAATACATTGAAAACAAAGTTTCTTTCAATTAATTTTATATCGTTGTAGTGGGATGAAGTGATTTTAAAATTCGTATTCTGTAAACATGCTGTAGAGTCTAATTCAACGTTAGATTACAGAAAATAATCTTTACAAAAAGTCTGTGATTTTTATTATGCTAGAATATAAGTGAGATGAGTTTCCTCTTGTATCTTGTGTGTGTTAATTGTACGGGGCTAAATGGTTAATATTAGAATTGCGTTTTCAGATTCCGACAAATTTTCTTTTTAATGAAATTTGCCAATTTTGTGGGTTCATGTGAATCTCTGATAACGAGGAGTGTACCCAACTAACAGAAATGAATGAGAAATCTCAAAAAAAAAATCATTAAGATTCAATAATTCATTTGCTATGTGTTGCTGCCATTACAACATGTTTTGGCCCTCTTTGATGTTGTAAAGTAGGAAGGGCTGTGTGTATGAGAGTACAGATAAATGACTGATAGGTAGAAGTAAAGAAATCGAGGAGATGGTCTCATTGATGGTTATGGCTGTGATTAATGGGTCCAACATCCTCAGCTTTTGCAAGGAGAAGGGACAAGCATAGACATAAAAGTGTGCTGCCGCAATTTTAACTTATTAGTAGCAGAAACAGATTGCTGGGAGTTAAGAGTGTGAGGGTCAGTGACAGTGAGAGTAATGTTTTAGCTTAGACCGAGGCTCATCTTCCAGTGTGAATAACGTACTGTTATTTACTGTAAATTTACTGGGGTGGGGTAGATTTGTACAAGTATTGTTCATTTTATTGATTTACTAGGATTGCAGCAGAATGGGGTTCTCTCTTTTATATGTAATAAATGATTTATTATTTTTTTCAATGTAAAAATAAAATTAGGATTCTTGAAATATGTCATATGAAAATTTTGGTGACAAATTAGGCAGGGCATGGGACTGTGCATGTGTGCACCGTGTATTGTCTTAAAATACTATTCCTTAATTGGGTTTAACCCCTTGGCTGCTAAGCCATTTCCCACCCGGCATTTTGGTGTATCTCACGTTTAAACGCGTTTAGAAGTACATTTCTTGGGAATAAACTATACAAACCATATATTGTTTTTTTTTTTCAGCACACCCAGCAGATTCCATTTTTATATGTGTATGTCTCATTAGGTTTGCAAAATAAAGCCAAAAATGGGAAAAATTTTAAATTTTTCACTTCCGACTCAATAAAAACTAGTTTTAATTTTATTTTTCTAAACTCTAATATCAAAAGCTGTGTTGCTAAATATTTGTAGTAGGTAACTGGTCATAAAATAAACAGAAATTGAGAACAGTAGACTGTGGATTTCTAATATTTTATTGCTAAAAGTTAAATTTATTAGACTATCACAAAAGACATCTTTAAATTTAATGCATGGCCGCCGTCTATTAAACAGCTCTAGCTGCCCGGGATGTTAAAATATGCCACAAAAACTATATATTTTTAGAAACTACACCCCCAGCCGCAGCAAATGAGGTCTTATTTGTATTTGTATCACAAATCTGCCGTGCACAACAAATAAGTGAATATCACACTAATAAAAATAAAAAAAAAATTAAATTAAAAGCGACAAGTTCATTTATGTCTTGCGCACTCCAGTCTTGTGCTACTAATACATGCAGCCCCTCATTTGATGCGCCAAGGGGTGTAGTTTCTGAAAATATATACTTTATGTACCATAATTTAACTTCCCAGCTATCCAGAGCTGTCTAAATGCAGGCATCACCCCTAAATGTTTTAAGACAATTTTTTAACAAGATTCTCCAATCTGCCATATCTGAAGTTAAGGTGGTCTAGACATCTGGGAAGTTAAATTAGGGTACATAAAGTACACATTTCAAGAAACTACACCCCTTGGAGCTTCAAATGAGGGGTTACATGTATTTCTAGGACAAAAGTTGGGTTCACAAATAACGATGGAATGTGTCGCTTTGGCTAGAAAATATGTTTTTTCTAACCATAGCGACATGTTCATTTGTGTCTTGCGCACTCCAGGTTTGTACTAGAAACACATGCAGCCCCTCATTTGATGCGCCAAGGGGTGTAGTTTTTGCAAATGTGTACTTTTTGTGCCATAATTTAACTTCCTACGTGAGCAGTAATGCCACGTCAAGGCTTCAACCCTAATTACTGACCATTCACACGCCTTTCATATCTCCATTCACTCACAGAAGCATACACCATACTTTCCATACATTCACTCACACAGCAAACTCTATTCTTTCCCTTAACAATCCCAAAGAAATTATGGTAAAGGGAGAAAAAATCACTTTTACAGCAAAAATAAGTTTTGCAGTAAAGATGCAAGGAGCTCCAGGGATGAGATGGTTACTCATCTACCACACAGGCTAAATGGCTGATTTTAATAATATTTACAGTTCATTTACAGTT
>VKOC01000777.1:0-57296 GCA_009364415.1 Spea multiplicata | reverse complement strand
AACTCTACCACCAGTGAGGTGCACCAAGAACTCTACCACCAGTGAGGTGCACCAACAACTCTACCACCAGTGAGGTGCACCAACAAGTCTGGCTCAACACAAAACCCATTTAGAGCTGCAAACTCATCTCCATTGAGCCTATTTTAGTTCTGATGCGGAAGGCCTTATTGATCAGATGTTGAACAAACACTGCTACTGCTTATATGTTCTAGCTAACAACATATATGAAAAATGAAACACTGAAAAAAATATTATTGTAGACACTATCGTGTCCAGTGTTACTCACTTGACTCTGTCATCATTAATGTTTTCTCACTCCTTTTTCAGGCCTCCTTGTTTATCAAATGGTGTAATTAATGCACTACTGTATCGCATTTGGCTCTAAAATGCAGATATCTTACAAATCACACATATATGATTTAAGAGGAACTGTCACATTCACATGATTAATTCCTCTTTGCTATTTTATCCCCCAGACACACAAAGCCTGCTTGGATCACTTTCAGTGATGTCCTAATGGGGTAGAATAATAGTACATGCCTTGAGGTCAGGAGGTTGAGGCGGCTGCATCCATGGCCCACATACATATAGGGTTTCAGTGATATATATAAATTGCTTATTTTAGCCAAATGATGGATTTGGAAAAGTGACAAACCTGGTTTGACATCCATTAATCTAAGTTTGTAGCACAAAGTGTATAATAAACCCAATTTTATTGTAAAGTTAAAACAAAACTCACCCAGTTCGCACATTCTCTTTGTAAGGGATCCTTCATCTTGAAAGTAAATTATTTTTTTCTGTACAATACTTGCCCTGTTTAAGAAAAATAAAATAGTGGAATTATTTTATATCATAAACTGTTAAACTATATTATTAAGCAACACATGGTAACAAATACTATTTGACGACAATTACTGTTTGTGCAAAGGCATTTTCAGTCTGGAGCACATCCACAAAGATATAAAAAATCCTATCACTGCAGATGAGTAAGCTTTTATTGGATGGAATCTTTCTGACAATAAGCATCAACACAACTGAGTGATTCTGTATCATCTAAGATCTTCCTCTATCCATTTGCACCATGTAATGTGTTGTACTTGGATGAACACATCCATTTATCAATATTTAGTTATTTGAAGTAGCAAATAAAGTTAGGAGGGTGTGCAGATGCTATTCTGAACTATAGTTCCAAGATGTTCCAGCAGTACTGTGCCATACTTCATAACCCAGCCATTGATTCAATTGAACAACACTGAAACATGGTAAAAGACATGGCATTGCTCCATGTCTCAGGCCAGTAGATCACCAGGAATTATTGTACTGGATCCCAATACCACCATGTCCGGATAAGTGTAAAATGCAAAGCTAGAGCAGCAAAATTGATTTGACCTAAGAGGCTTTATTGCTAAATTATGCCTCAGAATAACAGACTTTGGCCATGGGTTTGTTGGCAAATTAATTTATCAATCACACTGGCTACAGTATTACTACGGATAGAACACTAAAGACACTAATAAATCTAGAGTGCCAGCATCATAAACAAAACACAAATCGATACAGTACATTGTAAAAAAAAATATGTGCCCAACATAAGCCCAAAATACAAAAAAAAAACAAGCCCAGACTGGCCATCGCCCTCAACAGAGCCTCCAACATGCCTTTATCCCGGCACCCATCCCGCCTGCTGGATACAGTTGACCTGCATGCTGCAAAAGTGTAACAATGTAGCGTGTGGCCGAGTGTATCCAGCAGACGACCATGCGTACGCCATTTTATTGTTTGCTGACCTTAAAAGGCCAGGGCAACAGATGCCCGTAGCGACTCAGTTCCTAGCCTTCGCAAAGTTCCATGAATTAGCGGCGCATGGAGAGTATTTGACCATGTAGAGCCCCCATAGCCGGCTAGTTCATGGGAGTCTGGTTAGGGCAGACCAGGTAGGGTTTTCCAGTCACCCTGTGCCCCCAAAAAGCACTTAGACATAAGTGACTTATGACATAACGAGTCTGCCCAGGAATCCATCATTGCCCCCCTCCAAACTCAAACCTACTCCCATGTGTCCTCAGCCTCAGGGCGTTACCATGACAATACGTATACGATTTTTGCCCTTAGCTTGATAGGAAGTAGGTGGTGGCACCAGAAAAATATAAAATATCCTAAATGATATACATATTACAAAGGAATTGAGATAGGTTTTATGTTTTTTTAATGTTTTTATATATTTGTAAAAGCACATTAAATAACTTTTATAAATATATTTTATGTTGTTATGCAGGCATTTACTTAACCTTTCAAATGTCTCCTAAATAATTTACCATTCGTTTTTTTATGACAGAGAATTATTAATATGGCAATCAAGTTCTAAATGGCACATCCACTTTATTCGGAAATAGCACTGGAAGTCAAGATTATTTATTAATAGACATTTCATAAAATGTAGGAAAATAGCACACTTTCATGTTTTGATTTGCCCTCATACGTGTCACCCTGAAACAACAATTAAATGAATCAGAAATGATGGCTTAATTTCCATATGTATTAAGCTAATGGCGAAACGTGTCATTTTAAATATTTGCCAGAAGGTTGTAAAATTGTGAAGTATTTGAATGAGATTTTTTTTGGTTAGCAGTGTCTAAAAAATGTACAAAAAAGACTTATACCACGCATCATAAAAACACCAAGTTAAACTGAGAATTTGTTTAATTGACAATATGAAGAATAAATCTTTAATCTTTATTTACTCATATTATATGGTTAAAAAAAATAAAAAGTGATATTTATAAAAATGATGGGTTTTTTTGTATATGTTAATATGTAGGAATGTAAAATCCTCATTAAGTTTTTGACAATTCATCTTTTTCTTGCATACTTGTCTAATATGAATAGAAATTTATTTTCTGGAATGAAAATAAGCAATAATTTTTTTCTATCATAACGATAAATCGCAACAGCTGGGTAATGAAAGGCATCTGGTAAGAAATATGTGCTGTCTGCTGAAAAGTAAAAAAAAAGCATGAAAATATTTTTACCACGTTTACTGGAAAAAAACAAATGAAATGCGTTTTTAGTTATGATTTTCATTTTTTATTTTTTTGTGAAAATTGTTCCCATATAACAAAGCGTCCATAAGTACGGTATATTAACAGTGACAACATTTATCGTAACCTAAGTGTCGTTTGTTTTTTTTTTAGTGCTTTCAATGAAGGTTAGGCATAAAGGGTGCTCTGGACCAAAGTGGTAAACGTGGAGCTATCACTGACAAAAAAATATATTTTTCCTGCTATTTTTTGCATCTTGCTGACTCCATAGGCTCGTAGGAGCCTCAGGCATAGAGACCAGGCCTTCATTAGTCATCTGGCAAATGAGGCACATGCCCGGTGGGTCAGTAGGACCTCATACGTACCGAGACACTCTTGCGTATTCTGCAGTGCACAACTACGAAGTGCATAAGTAAAAAAATGTACATTTAGCTGCACTTACATCATTTAGGGGCTACCCCCACCCCCAAACTATATGGCGGTCCAGTCACTACAGAAGAACACATTAGATTGCTGAAAACTAAACCAACATTTCAGTTAGGGAAGCTATAGCTGCCCTTTTCCTCATTGGGCATTCTTACGTTAATTTGCATGAAGCCCATGGAACAGCGCAGCTTAGGTGTAGTGGGCCTTGACAAAGCTAGGTGGTGTGCATAAGGAGTGATCTAATTTAATTGGTTCAAATCTGTTATGGGTGGGGTTGATATGAGTGGCAACCATTTTGTAAATGGTCACTTAACTGCTTTTCCAAATCCTGGTAGTCCCACCCTCCCTCCCTTTACTAGTGGGTTGTGGGGGTGACTACCCCGTTTTTTCACAGCGACGGGGATAGTTGGGGATTATTGTTTGTAACTGTGGATTTTTTGGTTTGGTTTACTAATTTGACTTGGTTCAAGTTAGTTTGGTAGGTTTCCAGCTGGCCTGTGGCTCAGAACCTGGGGTGGGGTGGTGTAGGGGTGTCTCGGTATGCCCCTGCATTGGTTGTTTGGTTAGGTTGGTGGCGTAGGGGTGTCTCGGTATGCCCCTACATGGTATATAATTTGGTTAAACGGTCTGGTAGGGGTGTCTTGGTATCCCCCTACTGTGGTCAATGTGTTAATGTGGAGGCACCTGGTACATGTTGGTGCCATTGTTATACGGTTAATGTATTTATTATGGGGGGTCATTGTTAATAAAAGGGAAATCTGTTATATATGTTTTAACCGTGTTGGTCTGTTTTGGCAATGACCTTTAAAATATTGTAAATGTTAATAAAGCTGTGGGAATTATATTTGCACCTAATAAGGTGTATGTGTCATTATTGGGTATAGGGTAGGTCATCCTGGAGCACAATTCAACTATGCGCCTGTCAAACTCTCATTCCATTAGAATGATGTGTGTTTCACAAAACAAACCAAGTCAGGTAGGATTGGGAAAAGTCTGAGAACTTTAAGGTATAGGAGACAAGCCCAGGCAAACAATCCAATACTCAACTCACTGTATCGCCACTCAATGTTGTCTTGTTAGACAATGCTGTGGCTGTGTTTGCAATCGCAAGCGTTGAAAAGAAGACAGGCTGCTATCAGTCCCTGTTTTTTTTCCCCTCCTGGTAGACAATAACCCCCCTGCACAAAAGACTAAACCACCAACACTCTATATCCAACTGGGATAGGCGGACATTGTTGGCCAATATTTCTCAGCCCATGGACACATTATGACAGACCTCACTCTATTAATGTTAACTTTCTTAACATGTGACCGTAAAACGTGGAAATTAAAATAGATCAACATCTACAACTCCATGAGATATGGCTTAAATCAAGATTCTGATTACATTCTGTTGACTCCCATTATCGGTTCGTATATTTCCTGGCTCAGTTTAATCAAATATCCTCATCTGTTTTATGGATTCTCGCTTCCTAATGACACATCACTGTCTCTTTCTATTCATATTGTATGTATTTAACACTCTTCACTCCTTAGTCCGCCATCCCATCTGAAGTAGATTAATATTAATATCTTGAAAGGTCCTGTAGATGTTTCCTATAATGATCTATAGGTTTCATCTTCAGCTGAAGACTGCATGTGATAACAGAGACAGAGAAGCTTTCTGTGGACATTTATCTGGGCGACAATGATGATCTCCTTTTTAACAGAAAGCAATGAACAGAAACGAGCACCCAAGGACACTAGAATTACCTTTTTAGGGTTTCAGAGGTAAAATCTGTTCATGCTTTTATAAAATTCCCATTGTTATCTGGCCTAGTAAGATCAGTGGTTCCAATTTGTGTTGCCCTTTTCTATAGCTTTTCTCTCATTTTTATTTCCTCTTCAAATGTTGTAACTGCGACATCTATAGAGGTGGCATTAGGCAACTCTCTTGTGAAGATAAAAGGAAACATTCCTTTTGATTTACAGCTTTTCATCGGTACAAGAGAAAACTATATATAGAGGTTATGTGTCGTCTGTGTATGTGTAACCAATGTCATTAAACATTTTCTTCATTGTTCCTTTTTCGTGGAAAAAAAGCAAGAACAGCACAATACAAAATAACCATTTTTTTCTGCCAGATGTGCCACAAAAATGAATTATATGAATATTATTTATATTTTATTTAATATTTTTATTCAACAACATAATCTGTGTTTACATTGTCTTTTATTTTTGTATTCCTTTGTTTTACTTTTCACTATTTTTATTAACAGCCTTGAATTAAAAAGTAATTTTTTTCTATGTTTTTTTTTAATCTGTGTAACGTCATATAGAACAAAGAATAAGCCCTTGTGCATTTGCAGTAATTATGTTATTTCAGTTGTAAAATAATATACTGGTATATGTATCTGAAACTGTGGCTTGTGGGAAATGTATTAAGTCTTTCTTGTTGAAATAAAAAAAAAAGGGAATCTCAATTTTATAATTAGATTGGAAACCTAAATCAGAGAGGCTGACATGAACTTTCCATTTCCTAGGAAGTCAAAAAATTCACTTAGCACCACAAGATTTGGTAGTTTAATGAAATTTCTCAAAATACACTGATTAAAAATATATACCATGTTCTCGAGTTCCAATATTGAGTATATGCCGCAATGTGTTATAATATACAGTGATGGCAGGCTACACAATCTAATTTATGGAACATCCAGATGTTTGTAATTGAAACTTTGCCATCAGACTGTATCCTCATATATAACTCTATACATTCTTACAGAGAGAGTGGATAGATTTCTGGTGCACATAATTCAACCATAAACTGTCTATTTTACCTCCCCCATAAACACCCTCCATTTTATAATAAATTCTGTGTTTATCTTCCTTTCCAGTTTTGCCTTTACTCCCTAACGGAACATCTAATTTATCTCAACACCTCCCTACGGCATTGGAGATACTCCCAAGTAGACTCATTACAAGGCCAGAAATGAAAATGCAGCTGTGGTGTTATCTATTCTGTGCAGAAATGTAACAAATTGGGTTTTGTGTTGTTTGCTTTTTTAAAATACATTTCCAGCGCCCTTCTTCCCCCGATGAAAGTTGTGATAGGCCACCACACTTCAACCTAACACATTCTTTTCTCAAGGTTAACAAACATCTTGTCAACAAAGCCTGAAACATAAAGAGGGTAACAGCTCAGTTATACAATCCCATGTAGCCCGAAGGTCACTTCGTCTGTGCATTCTCCTTCTATCAGCCCCACTTTGCTATGGAAATCCAATCAAGATTAAAAAACATCAGTGAGATAAACATTGGAGAAAGTAACGCGACCAGTCATAACATAGATTCCGTGGCGCAATGATGCCTAAAGGTCTTATAGAGTGCAATTCACGTAATATTAAAGAAAGCCTTATCATACTGGAAATGATACTAATAATTTTAATTATTTATTACCAGGCATCAGGCCAGGACTTAATCCTGAATGGATTTCCATGGTTATTGCTCTTCAGGCACCTTTATACATGGCATACCTGTCTTATAAAACTGTTTGTTTGTGACTTTGAGACCTATTAATTAGACTTTGGCGCTGGCCAACTCTTCGTGTTTGTCTTAGTGGGGGAAAAAATCTTCGTATTCCATGAATATTCGCCTACGTTCTTCGTGTTCATTTTCCTCCCGTTTTTTGTAGAAGGGGTTAATATGGGGTTAACGCAGTACGCACCATGCAGCAGCTTTTGCACCAGGATTTTAAAAATCTGTATGAGTGACTCTATTGGTCGCCGGTAGGGCCCTCCTCTGCCATCAACCAATGAAGTGCACCTGCACTTCATTGGTTGATGGCAGACAAGCCCCCTGCTTGCCACCAATAGAGTCACTCGTACAGACTTTTAAAATCCTGGTGCCAAAACTCGGCTGGGGAGAGATAAAGGTCCATACGAACTTTTAATTCTTGGAGCGGGGAGAACACCCTTTGTGTTTGTTTTCATGTTCATCCAAATAGGAATGCACAAGTCTACTATTATCACTATTTAGGTAAGGAATATTCTATATGTATAGAAACAGATTCTGGTCTGCTAAGATTCCGAGCTCCTAGACTTTGGAGGCTTTAGAGGTATGTATACGATAACCCATCACAACACATGCTTTAATATATTTGCTTTCAAGACATTAATAATACCAAACAGCTTCAGAAGAAGGTCTAAGAATGAAGAAGGAGCACTGGAGAAGTTAAAATATACTGTATATAAATAAGGCTAGAACAATTAATTTAATGAGGCTATAATCTCAAAGTTAAAGGGTCCACATTAAATGTGAAACTAAAAACTATCATATGAACATATAATTTAATAAGAGTAACAAATTATACCGTTGTTTTTGAGTTTTAAAACAACGTGGCAATATAATCAAGCAAGCATAAAATGTCAATTATCATGATGTATTCAATAAGTTTAATGTAGAGATGTTAAAATGTAGTACTCAAATAATAAATGTAAGGAAATATATTATGAGTACATGTTGACATTTATCCCCAAAAAAACAGAAATGGAGAGTGCAGAGCCAAGGTCTGTGCAGGGGACATAGGGAGCTGTATAGCAATAGAGGGCTGGAATCATTCAGCCCAGTGGGAAGCCACGCCAGGTGGCCCATTATTTAAGATACAACTCAGGGTGTCCAGTCTAACATATACTCCCCGAAAGGGGTCTGCATAGAATAGGGGTACCATAATAAGAGCAGAGAAAGGATCTAGATATTGTGCAAATGCTGTATCAAATCATTGTTACTACATTGTTAAACACTCTAGTGTTGAACTACAAGCAAATATGGTGGTAGTGACCATAAATGCAGCCAACAGGGCAATAGCCCCCCCCCCGTCAGACCTCCCCTGCTGTATAGTGTTTATTGGATAGTTTTATTAAAATGTAAGAACAGTGGTGGGACTACCTACAACGGGTAATTATAAACGGAGTATAGGGTAAGAGATGGCAGCACCCCATACTGAGATTGAGCTAAATACGTTTGTTTTAGAGAATACAATTTCCTGCTAATATGGTAAGGACTTTGGAACTCCACTCATGCAGTAGTATACCAGCACACTAGAATATGCCATCAACGCTAAATGGTTCCATATATATATATCTATTGTATCTAAAAGGTCCACTTTTCACAGCAGTTACTGGGAACAACACTCACTGATAGTTCAAAATAAAAACCAATAGAACTATATAGAACTATGACCTAAAGTTCAGATGTTCCATCAACATACATCTAACGTAATGATGGGCATTGAGGTATTGCCTCTCTGACCTGGTTTTAAATGAGTTGGTCAACACTCATAGGTACTAAAAACGGGGGGAAAGTGCTTGATAACACCAAGAGATTTCAAGGACAAAATCAGCTGAGTCCGTAACTTGAGTCCTGTTAGTCAGGGAAGCTCACAACTAATTACCCAGCCATTTTGCATTAAACTATAACTCCCATGATGGTCAACTAATGTTTGAAACCAGAAAGCAGCATGTCCTGTTTAACATGCTTTAAATCATTACTAGAATGTTTTCGTATGTTAGTCTGTTTACTAAGAATGTTGTTGAAGAACAAGGACTGTTGGTGGCTGCGTGACGGGTTTTTTTGCCCACTACTGCTATGTTTTATGAGCATATTACCTTCCTATTAACTATGTGTTATGAACAGCTGAGCTTTGCAAGTCCGTATACAGCTAGGACTTGATTTTGAATGATTGCCTAATCATTTTTTGACACCTAACGAGGGCAATTAGGCTCACTACAGTTTTATTGTTGAGTATTAAACAGTATCTTTCGCCGTGAAAAACATGGCATGCATTAAAAATTACGGGTAAGGAAATGTTATATTTTTTAGAACTTTACCAGGCGTAATGTGAAATGCATAAGACCTCATTCCTGTTAATTTGAAGAAAAAAAAAATTACGAGTAGGAAAAAAAGATGAAAGGTTATGGGGAAAAAAAAAAACTATTGAACAAAGTACCCTGTTTCCCCGATAGTAAGACACCCCCGATTGTAAGACGTATCGGGAGTTTCAGAGGGGTCAGCTAATATAAGCCGTACCCCGAAAGTAAGACATATGTCTTACTTTCGGGGAAACACGGGGGATTTGCCTCCAGTGACGTGCGGTACAAAGAGTGGGGCTGGGGGTGCGGGCCGCACCCTGGGGGGGGGTGCCAGGCCAGTGCCCTCCCCCTCCGACTGAAAAGACGGCGCCGTTTTGATCAGTCTGCCGACAGGTGTCACTGGCTCTGTGTCCTCCCGGAAAAAGGTCAGTGCTGGTCATACAGAGAGAGACCAAGGAGGGGGAGGGGGGTGTGAAGAGATTCTCTGCAGCTCTTATTGTAACCGCAAGATGCAGCTGAGGAGGACTACAAGTCCCAACATACCGGGCTGTGTGGGCTTACAGTTCTCCTCTGCTGTTAATAAATGTTAATTTTATGGTTAAAACAAAAAATTCGACAATTTTTTCCCAATATAAGACATACCCCGAAAGTAAGACATAGTGGGGCTTTTAGGGATAAAAAGAAAGTAAGACACTGTCTTACTTTCGGGGAAACACGGTAACACAACAAAGTGCGTTTGAAGCTGTCATTTGTCACTTTGATTTATGTTTTTAAAAAGAAGTATAATCATGAATATTCTGATCATTTCTCTCTATTTGTTTTGTTCTCGGAATATCTCACAGTATCAGTAAAGTCAAATTAAACATCTGTTTGTGAAATAAGCCAGTCTAGTGGTGACAGCTGTTTCAGAATGGAAAATGCAGTACAGCTGTCAGACTTGAAAATTAACAATGGCTTCCATTTGCTAATGGCAACAAGGAAATAATAGTCTTTTCTCCTTTCTTTTCTTTTTACCACAAGTACGCATAAACACAAACTATTAATTCTACGGACCAGTTTCAAGCAGATCTAACAGCTGAAAGACGTAGTTTGCAAGAAAAGTAAAATAAACTGAAACTTATCAAGTATCAACGTCTGCTGAACATCTGGATAATATGCATGCTATCCCTCTATGACGGTTTTAACATCAGCATATGACAAATGTCAGGTTTTTTATTTGCTTAACACAAACGGTCATTAATCCAGTACCATTAGGAGGGGATCCTGGGTCTTTAATATGTCTTGGCTCTCCTCTGCCCATTATACTTTTACATTGGTTGAGTAGGTGTCCTGGAGCCCAACCAGGGGTGTAAAAATCATTGTGGGCACAGTGGCATACTTAGGGGGGGGGGTGCCACTCATTAAGGGGTGTGCCACACTGGAGTACAGAGGTCCCAAGTCTCTGTGAAATTCACTCTCTCAATGTCTCCCACCTTGTCCGCCTACCCCTTACTCCATTTCCACAACTCCACTTCTTCTTCACTTGACTCTACTTCTTCTTTCTTTTGCCTTCTTTTTTCGTCTGCTTCTCCCTAGTATTGGGAGGACTCCCGGAGTACTTCCACAAAAGAAGAAACCACAGGGGGCATCATGTGGATAGCCCCTCCCGTGTTCTTATAATTGGAGGAGAGGGTGAGCCTTTTTGAGGAAGCCCTCTGTGAGAGTCTGAGAGAGCGTGAGTAAGAGTAAGTAACAGTGCAGGTGTTTTTATATTTTAAAGGGGGGAGGGGAATATAGAATCTGCTTCAGATGCCATTCGTTCAGATGACCTCTCACACTCTCCCCACACTGTGTTTGACTGATCCAGCATCCAGAAAATGACATCACATCCACTTCCTGCACACAGCATGGAAGAAGAGAGACACAAGACTCCTGAGGGTAAGTGTTGTGGCCAGAGGCTCAATCAGGCTATTTGGAGGCAAAGATGGTTGAGGCAAACTGTTTCGGGTCCCTGACAAGCTAGCACCAATAAGCTGTTTGAGGGCAAAGCTAGCACTGTGGGACATGTTGCATGGTGAAGTTGGGGGCCCTGGGGCAATTGTCCCAGGGCCCCCATGTGGTTTCTAGTTATGCCCCTGGCCCCAACCCCTGCTATTTTGTATCTACAATATATTTCCTCTTTTGTAGGTTCCTGTAGGGCAGCCTTGATCTATACATTTTTTTCCTTTCAGGATCATTAAAACATATATTTACTAATAAAGAGGCTGGAGTCAATTCCCTAAAATATATTTATATACTGGTAATTTAATATTCTCCCATAGACTGAAATGGGTAAAAATAATAGGTTCCAAATTGTTCCCATCACTAATAGTATGCAAGTGAAGCAATTCTTTGGCTACTATATGAGGATTCATTTACTTACTTAAGGATCACACAGCCACTTCCAGCAGGAGGCGCTGTCCAGAAAACTTGAATTCGTGTTCTGCGTCTTGGTGTGCTCTCTGTTACGGCTACGGGACAGTTACTCATAAACTGAGTATCTTCTTCGTCTATTATCTATAAATAAAAATACATGGGCAATTAATCATAGGAAGTAGATCAGTGACGGCAATCTACCAAATTGAAATGTTTAGATGAATTTTATTTACTTTAATACTGTATTGTATTCTGAAGGGTAAAGGTAAAGTGTATTTCAAAACTTTCTTGGTTTTGTGTTAAACGCCATAAACTTATTTCACATAGGCAATGCACTTCTAAATTTATACACAATCCAATTTGATTTAATATAAACCCTGAATAACATATTAGTGAATTGTGCTAAAAATTTACTAATTTCATTTATGCGTATATCTCTTCAAAATAGAAAAAGCAGGTTACTTTATACTAATTATTTTTTATGCAACATACTTGATCCATAAATAAAGATCCATGTCATGGGGGTTAGTAATACAATTATTAAAATATGTATAATTCAGTAAAAATGTAACTTAAGGAGGACTATATTTAGTGACTGCCGTGGAATTTGGTATTACAGTAATGTAGCTGTATGTTCTCATTTATTTTATTTATTTTTCTTGTCATATATTACAATGTTATATTTATTTTCCCTTTACACATTCTATTGTCCTCATCTAGAAGAAAAAATCTTGATTTATGCTGTCAGGCAGGTCATCGGAAAATACTTTATTTTTCCAGTCACTCTTGTAAATCTTTATCTTAGTAACAGTTCTCCTGGACATCTATCTCTTTACAAGATATATAAAGACCACAACAAGAATATAAAAGTACAGTATACACATTACCATGAATCGTCCGCCTTAAATCTATAGATCATTCTGTAGTCCTCAATGCTTTTTTTTTTACCATTTTATTTTTCCAGGCTGGATCTTTAGTTAATCAGGGTCTGTTTTCCAATCCTCAGTGTTTGGCTGGAGCCTTATTTATTTTATTGACTTACAGAATAAACTTTAATGCTTAGTGGGGCCCTCGGAGGACCTCTGCTTTATAATTGAATGCAAGCTCTTCAGGGCGGAGTTCTTGTCGACTGGAAGTCTCCATTGGCCACTATAGTGATGTTAAAACCACATTATGTTGGACCAAGATTGCTCTTAAGAGAGCTTAAAATAATAGACCAGGGAGAAGCAGTAGCCTATCTAGAATTCAGTAAGGTATCTGACACTGTCCCCCATAGAAAACTTATAAATAAATCTCCATCTTTGGGTTTGGATGTCAAAATAGCTGAATAGATTTTGAAATGCTTGAGTGGCAGCAGGTAGAAGGTTGTAGTTAATGGTGTATATTCAGGGGAAGGACTTGTTACTAGTGGGGTACCTTAAAGACCAGTATTATGACGCATATTTCTTAATATTACACTGGGTCTTACTGCTAAGGTATGTCTTTTTGCAGACATAAAAATCCCAAGGCAGAATATAGCATTGGGGACATTGTTCTGTCGGCTACAACAGAGAAGAAGGACTTAAGAGTAATTATTTCTGATGACTCAAATGTAAGCAGACAATGCAATAAAGCATTGGTAAAAGCAAGCAGGGTGCTGGGTTGTATAGAGAGAGGCATTAGTAGCAGGACGAGGGAGGTGATTTTGCCACTTCACAGATCTCTGGTCAGACCTCACCTAGAGTATTGGGTACAGTTCTGGAGACCCCAGAAGGTTATTGGCACATTGGAGAGAGCTCAGAAAAGGGCTTAAAAACGGTAAGTGATTTGCACTTAATATGTATAGTTTAGGAGAAAGAAGAGAAAGAGGAGATGTAAAAGAAACAGTTAAAGGGATTTAACAAAGCACTGGGGGAAGCTTGTTTGATAGGAGGAGAAATGTAAAAACAAGAAGTTATAATATAAAACTAGAGGGTTAGAGGTTTATATGTAGTGTATGGATGTTCTATTTACTGAGAGGGCAGGAGGTAAATGGATAGGTCTCCCAGCAGAGGTGGTGGAGGCTAATACAATGGGGAACTGAAAGACATAAAGCTATCCTCACTATTGGACCAGATCAGGGACTAATATGGGTTTGAGCCCCTTGCATCAGGAAAAATGGGCTGGATGGTCTGAATGGTTCTTATCTGCCGTCACAGTCTATGTTTTTATAAGAAAGTGTTAATTTCCATCCTTTTAGTCCACCATGCTTCTGGTGAAGACATATACGTCAAATGATTGGTGATTTCCCTGCAGGAGAGTATGATGATTGTTAAGAAATCTCCTTTGGCATTAGAGATATCAATAGTTCCACTCACATTTCGTCTAATTTGCCGGTCCATTACATCCACAGAAAGCAGGATTACATTATGAAATTCTGCGTCTTTTTTTGCCCTAAATGATATGGTAATATATGAGTACCATTAGTGCAAACAGCAGCTTGATCATGATGTCCTTTACCGTGATTGTATAAAAAATATCAAATGATATAGTGAATGAGTTCTCATAAATATGTAGAGCTGCACCGCAATCACATAGGCTATTAGAGGCAGCCATTCCCTCATGCTAGGGTTGTATGCAGGGAGCTGTCTTTTAAATCAGATCTTTTTCTTTCCATTCTTTTTTTTTTAAATTGTTCATTATATTTTGTATTACTTTCTGGCTTGTGTTCATATCCCAAGGAGGAGTCATTATGGTGCGCATTAAAACCGCAGTAAGCGAAGGGAGGGCAGCTTGTAGAAGGATTACTTTGCCTTAGGGTTTTATAAATCTTTAGTTATGGTTCTGAGAGGTGAAAGTATATAGTGCTGGATTTAGCTCAGAATCTCTTCCAAAATGTGACATTCCAGCATCCTTTCATGATTTATGAACCCACTAACATTTTATTAAGCTACCAAAGCTGAGAATATCAATCTTAAACTTCAGGTCTACTCTGGTCTTCAGTACAATGGAGGGCTTTCTCATTTTAACAACCAAATTCTGGGATAGGAAGCAAGACATTGTCTGTTAATTGCTGTACACGGCTGATAATAGTTTAAGTAACCAGTATAATGTCCAAGCTGTGACTGTTTCAGAAGGTGTTCCCATTTCCAGGACTTCTGGCAACTCTTCATGCACAATATCCAAACTGGGTATTGCACATGGAAAAAATAGGGGCACATGGGGGCTTTTTTGGACCGAACATTGATGGCGTCATGCTGCCAACCATAACATTGGGGTATTGTGACATTCTGTCCTCTTCAGCACCCCATCAATGGGACATTCATAAATTAATAAGTAGGCCTTTAATGCTCATTCCTCTGGTACACAAAAGGTTTAAAAATAATTCCAAACTCTGATCATTTATTTTGTAAGATGCATCAATGTATATAAACAATTACAACTCATCATTTATACCCATGTGGTCCAGATATTTGAAGCTTTGGAGTATCTTTTTTTCAGGGAACATGCTATTACATGCAAAAAAAAAAAAGTACAATGAGGAACTCGGAAAACCTGGAAACGTTGCTGCCCTTCTCCTCTGGAATACTTTCGTTCCTTGACAAATCGGTTTGATAAGAACCATATCAAGAGTAAATTCACCTAAATGTTGCATCTACACAAACATTAAAGCTAATGAGAACATGATGTTATACCTCAAGGAACGGGGCAGATCTAGACGTCTCAGCTGTACTAAGCACGCGTAAGAAAAACTTATGTGAATATTAGAAGGGAAGGACATGGATGCAAGTTGTGAGTGATTTCTGAGTGCTACTGCTAGTTAGTTTTAATGAACTTGGACTAGTTTGACTAGTTGAACTGTAGTTCCACCACCTAACTAGCTGTATTCTAATTTACGTGAGACATTGGCATACTAATCTATTTTAAAAATGCTTTTTTGTCACTCCCCACCAACTCCCTAGTAAATCAGTTTCTGGATATCAAAGTAATATAAGTTTCACACGATCATAGAAATATGGAAACATTTTCTGGATGTGCAAATTCAGTGGGGACGCTTCATGAAAAAGAAATGTTTCCCTCAGTTTGTTAGCCAGGACATTTTAACAAAGATTTTTTCTTAATCCTGCAAGTTTTGGACTTGTTATCACACTGCCAAATTGGCAATAAATATAATTTTAAAAAAAGATGCAAAATATTGTTTCAAAAACAACACGCATTATCTCTCGATGAGACTTTTGGACTTATTTTTGATATGCTGACGATAATCCATTGGACTCAAATAATTAAAATGTGTTTATAATAAATGTTAATCTTTGGTATGATGGTATAAAGCAAGCACTAGTACTGCATAAAAATCCCAATCTTATCGGTACTTATATCGACATTAAGGTGAACTCTAGATCTGAATAGTAATAATAATAATAATAATATGTTAGAGGGTGAAACTAACTGGCAACAGAATAGTTTGGCAACTGATTATTTGGGTTGGAAGAGGCCAGCAAGATTGGCTATATATATGGAATGTATAGGGTTAACAGAAATAATCTAAGCCTTTTCTTTTTTTATTCACTGAAATAATCACAGAGGCCTATGCTCAGATGAGGACCTTAATGGAGGAGGAAAAGGACACCAACTAATGTCTAATGTTTAACTTAAGATGACCTTTAGGAGAAGTTGACGTCTCTAAGAGTCTAGGTCAATATCAAAGGGAGGACGGTGGGCACAGTAAATAGTTGATTTTCAGAGCTAACGGGAGCCCAACGCACCTACCCCTAGCTTGTTTAAGGTGCTTCAATAAACCCCAAACAGCAAATCGACTTGACATGAGTTGAGTCTCTGGTGCCATATAACTGTGGTTAAAATATTGTCACGTTTAGGACAGATACGCTTGGGTTCAACACAGTCACAATGTAAGTGATTTTTTAATTATAATTTCCTATTTTTCATTTCCTTATAATATCTTCGATGTTATAATTGCAGAGTTTTCTTCTCATGCGTTATTGGCAAATTTAAACAGCCCTTTTATAGACCCTATTAACCCCTCTCTTGTTTTTTATTGAAAATCTCACTTATACAATTATACATTTTTACAAGAAAAAGTCCTTTTATATGGCAAAAATGTTTTCTCTAGCATTCTCTTGCAAAATTTTAATACCGTTTCCACGGTAGTTTCCCCTTAAGAACAGTGTTTCCCAATGATGTATCTTGGCTGGGCAGGGTCCTAGACCTAATCCAGGGCAGCAGCCCAGCCATCCCCACGACTTACCTCCACAGCCATCCCCACAACTTACCTCCACAGCCATCCCCACGACTTACTTCCACAGCCATCCCCCAACGACTACCTCCACAGCCATCCCCACGACTTACCTCCACAGCCTCCCACGAACTTACCTCCAAAGCCATCCCACAACTTATCTCTTCTCCACAGGCCATCCCCACGACTTACCTCCACAGCCATTTCCCACGACTTACCTCACACCATCCCACGACTTACCTCCACAGCCATCCCCACAAGCTTACCTCCACAGCCATCACACGACCTCATCTCCCACAGCCCATCACCCAACAACTTACCTCCACAGCATCCCACATACTTACCTCACAGCCATCCCACAACCTTACCTCTCACAGCCATCCCCACAATTACCTTCCACACGCCATCACCACGACTCATCTCCACAGCCATCCCCACAACTTACCCTCCACAAGCCACATCCCCAACTTTACCCTCCACAGCCATCCCACAACTTACCTCCACACATCCCCCGACGACCTTACCTCCAGAGCCATCCCCACGACTTACCTCCACAGCCATCCCAACAACTTACCTCCACAGCATCACACGACTTCATCTCCACAGCCATCCCCACAAACTTACCCCTACCAGCATCCCCACCATTATACCTCCCACAGCCATCCCACAACTACTCCAAGTCATCCCCACAACTTACCTCCCACAGCCCCCCCAATCACACGACTTATCTCCAAGCAATCCCCACGACTACTCCACAGGCCAGCCCAAAACTTACCTCACAGCCATCCCCCAACTTACCTCCACAGCCACTCCCCACGGGACTTATCTCCACAGCTATCCCCCACGACTTAACCTCCACAGCACCCCCCACGACTTACCTCCACAAGCCATCCCCACAACTTACCTCCACAGCCATCCCTACGACTTAACCTCCACAGCCATCCCCACAACTTACCTCCACAGCCATCCCCACGACTTATCTCCGCAGTTATCCCCACGACTTACCTCCGCAGTTATCCCCACGACTTACCTCCACAGCCATCGTTCTCTATGTTTAAGGGTCGTTATATGATGTCATATCCCTTACAATGCATTTTTTACAGATATACGTTGCTATTATTATAGAGCATATGTTGGGCCAGTTAAAAGGGAAATCTCTGATCTTGATCAGCTGGCATGCTGGGGAGTCAGACCCATTTGTTCCTGGTTAAAGGGCAGAGGGGCTTTTGATTCCCTGGAATTGCTGCCCTAAGTGTAGTCGATCTAAGTCGGAATACAGCACTGGAGTTCACACATGCATAAATAAGAAATAAGAATCCCAGACCTTTGGCCTGTGTCATTTAATAATGTGCAAATCAATCTGCCAGTTGTTTATATGAATATTTTCTCCCAAATGTTCAAAACAAGTTGAAGGGGCACTTGAACTTTCAGACATTTATAAATGCACCTAAAAGGAGCCAAGTGGACTATGCACAGCGTTCTAGAAATGGAGTAAGTCCAGGTCAGTTATGATTGCTTAATAAATTAGATTACACTTAATCAAGTCAAGGATAATTTCAACACGCTTATGTTGCCCTTAAATATGGCCAATAGTAAGCCATTAATAGCCAGTGAATAAATTACGTACCCTGGGGCCAGGTATAAAAGGCAGGTTTGGATGCAGAGAAAGGTAAAGGTTTAGCCGTAAAGTGCTTATAGCTCACATATCCAAAAAAAACCCATGAAGGGTAAGTGAAGATCATTGTTCTCCTTCTCTGCTATGTTATTTTATGCATAATCACCTTTGCTTTATTATATTTTTTATTGTTTGTGAAATAAAAGCCTTTAAATGAGGTTAGTTCTGGTGTCATGGAAAGCTGGAGGTCTTCCTGCTATTGCGGGTCTGAGTTAATTCCAAACATAAAAGGCGATAAAGATTTTCTAAAGAGCTACATAATACCATATGGAGTCAGGAAAGTCATCTCTATGGTTCTTTAATGTTTCTTTATTTTTACGGTGACAAAATCCTACAGCATGACCTTAAGCTCTCCATGGTGCAAGAAAGAGGAAATAAGATATTAATGTCCCCTTAACCCTGAAGTAACCAACAAGCAATTCTTCCAAGCAATTCTTCCAAGCAATTCGGATTTGGCCAAAGATGAAGGGTCAAAGTTTCCCATTATACAGATGACCAGTAGAGGTTCAAAATTTTCTCTAAAATTGCCAAATGAATTCAGAAGAAAAACACCAGTTTCGTGACGCAAAACTCAGGGACATAGTTATTGTATTTTATTGTATGTATTCTAAGCCTCTAAAAAAATATTTCATCACGCTCCTTTTTCTTTCCACTCCGTGACAGTACACAAAGTCCTGATGTGAATGTTCCAGAATAGAGTGTTCCATGTTATTTTCTGAACTGCATGTAACAAGCTTAATCTTAATGAGTCATAAGGTAAATGCACACCTGATATTATAGGCACATAAATAATGTTTATGAATGACAGAGTGCAGCTTTTAGCAAGAAGCAGTTACTTTGTTAGGCATACCTAGTTGACAAAAAGACAAACAAGGACTGCACATATCCTTTAACCCTATGGGGG
The DNA here is from genome assembly GCA_009364415.1 of Spea multiplicata. Taxonomy (NCBI): domain Eukaryota; kingdom Metazoa; phylum Chordata; class Amphibia; order Anura; family Pelobatidae; genus Spea; species Spea multiplicata. The sequence goes on along the minus strand of VKOC01000777.1, from coordinate 37,804 downwards.
TACTTTAAGGCCAGCAACTGGTATATGATGTGCATGTGACCATCTGCTGGGTATTATACTATTGCAATATTGCACTGTGGCTACACACTAAACTAATTTGCCAAATGGCCAGTAAAGACATGGTTGGGACCCAGGAGCGAGATCCCCAATGCTTGTGGTGCCATCTGCCAGGAGGCAGCCACCGGTACAGTGTATCTGAATGAAACACAGTATGCTTCATTAAATCAATGACATCAGCGAGGCCAAATGTATTACCCCTGTAGTGTAGTTAAAATAGTGAAGCCAGTAACATGTGAATAAATAAACATATTATGTCACTGCTACATTCAGTCTAATATGTACTCTTTCATTTCCACAAATGCGAGGATATACATATTAAACTCTCTTGAAGAGATCCAACTGCATTCTGCATACATCTAGCGCGTAAACTGATGGTGTGGGTGTACGTGCTTGAATACGGTTTACAATGTATAAACTCAGACGACTTATATACAGTATGGGAATACCGCACAAAGGCGGCTAATTGCTTAGTGACATAAAGAGCACTTTATTGCTCAACAACACGTGAGTCTGCTGATTGCAGATTGTGAGAATATTGTCGTTCCCGCCAAAGCTCTGCTGAGCATGTGTTATCTTGTACTTGTGAGACCTCTAGCCGTGTATAGGTTATAGGGGGCAGACGTGACATCTGTCAGGAGGACTTTCCCTGGGAATGTGCGATTCCAGGAGCAGCAGATGTGAATCCATTTACATCACAGGCTGAAGCGTGACACTTACAGTAACTCGTGATTTAATGTTCTATCGCACCGACAACTTAAGGAGTTGATGCCAGGTCTCTGCATTCTCCAACGTGACCACAAGTACCTCACTTGGCGGACACTGGCCTGAAAGTGCCAGGACAGCTTAGTCACCCCTAGTCCATTCTTGATGTTTATTTTTGTTTACATACATATTAAATTCTATATTTGTATAAAATATACTATTTTGTATAAAATCTGGCTTTACGGAGGAATAAACGTTTCTTCAAATACTCCCAAATACTGGGTAAGCATCATGGGTATTAAGGTTTACAGAAGGTGGAGTTGTTGCCTGGTGAGAAACTCGTCTTGTACTTTAAAATATACTGTTTTTGCCTGGAAGCACACCAGAAATTTCAGTTCCTGTATCTTAAAACCACACTGTAATTATATTGTGAGTACACTCTGTTCCAGTAGTTTTTTTTATAATATATTTTACTTGGATATTCAAAGGATAGATTTATTTAAGAGGAAGCCAGAGATATGAATTATGTTGGATGCCTGAGTGCTTTGGTTCCTGGAGAGGTCATCAAAGATATACATGGGTAACGCAGTTAAATGTTACCCATTTATATCCAAATCGTTTGCCGGGAAACTGCTTTTCCTCCTCTGTGAACCATTATTAAATGTTGTGGAAATTATACTGTTATTTTCATGTGAGTGATCTGTTTAACAGGGAATTACATTAAAATATAAAATTGACAAGGGTCCGGACCACAGTTTCTTGTTCCTTAGACAGCCAAGGTCTTCACTTTATTATAGTCACTCACCATACCCCTTTGTCTTTGGAATGAGAAGGTAGATCATCATGCCTCTTGCTGCTTAGTATGTTTCCAAATGCCAAGTTACCCCGGGTGAGCTGGCTCTGAGTTGTATTTAATAAAACAACTTTTTGCTACATACGTCCCGACAATCATAATGTATGGGACAAACCTTCCCTCGACTGAGCTAGAGTTTCAGTCAACTGGTGAGATTAAATGTTTCATGTCACCACACTCATCCATAATGAATTACTGATTCATATCTATTATTGGATTAAATGCTCTATCATAAATCAGTAAAGTTTTTAATCTTTTCATCCCCATCCCTATCTCTTTTCTAAAGCATCAATATTCTGCACAAAAACAATGGTACGTTAAATAAAGTTCCAGTTTTGCATAGTAGAAGATCGTGTACCCCAACATTTCTGGTGTCCAAATCGGGACACTTGTGTTGGAGGTTTGTTGCCAGAGAGGGGGGCATAGTCGGACCTGGAAGGGATGTGGTCAGATCTGGGAGGTCGCGTGTGGTCTCCCTAACCAGTCCATGATCCACTGTCCACACAAGCACGACAATGGGGCAGTTCCACGGGACAGCAGGACAGTGCCCAAAATTTGGACACTTGGAAGGTATGGAGCATTCAGTAATGCAGAACATACAGAAATATATATCGTAGCTTGACTGTAAACCTAGGATTTGGGGACTGCTGGGTTTTTGGGGAACTCATTAACATAAAGAATTAATTATGTAAAAAATAGCAATGTTTTCGGTATTTAAGTACATGGACTATATATCTGGCTTCTGTGGTGCAGCATTGATGGGGACTGCACATCATCACATCATCATAGGAGTAAGCACATAGAGAACTGGAATGTATGCTAACTTTCTCTTTTTCTACAAACCTATTCTCATGAAATTTCCCTTGGTAATTTCTGCAGTAAAGTTAAAAGCTGCAGGAAATAGATAATAGTCCACAGACACAGTAACAGTCCAAACTAGCAGTAATTGTTCAGTTCTGGAGGGCATCGGCAGAAAGCAGGGTAAGAGGAATTTCAAATTAAGACAGGCTATCAGGGGCAAGGAAAAATTTCATTTTCATACCTGAACGGGCCGTACTGATCAACAAACTGGAATGAAGAGGATTTATACAGCAGAATAATTCTGGATGTAGTTTTCCGACATTAGAAAACTAACAGAGACTCCTGCCAAGGCTTTGATTATTGCAAAACGCAGAATTATACGTTTTGTGTCAATGCTTGTTTAAAGATTCATTTTATCCCTAAAATGTCCCACATATTTAGGAAAAATATTTTGTATTTAATAGGAGGTATTTAAACTGAGGTCAGCACTGTCCCACAGTAAAAGATTTTGAGGACAAAGTGACATGTCAACAACACACATGTGATGCCACATTGTATGGCCAAACTACTCATTAATATGTGGAATATCTCTTTTTTAAATTAATTAAAAAGTGTTTTGGGGCTGTAATTATAATTGAATAACTGATATGGAACACCTGCTGAGAAATAATCACCAGTGGGACTGCTCCTGGCGTGAGTGGGACTACCTCCGGTGTCAGCTGGAGCCCAGATGATACCCAGATATGTACATTAATCTTATTGATGGTAGTATATGCAAACCCAATCTACTTTACCTTTTACCTCAGAAAACCCCTCAATTTGGTTAGGAAGACCTCTTCAGTGAAGTGTTTGCACTATTTGATACTACTACAATAGAAATGATCAAGCTGTTATGAGAACAGCTTGACACTGCCGACCTTTCATAGTCAAGTATAACTGGGGATGATGAGTTGATGAGCAGCATCTAAGAGACCCACACATTAACTGTAGGTTTATCTAGTGACATATCCCGGCCTAGGTCCACCAGGCCCAAGGAGGGGCGATCAAAATTTTTTTATCTCCTTAACAGACCTATTTACACTATGGAGGCTGTGCAGACTCAGCACACCCTCCATAGACTTTATTAAAAGGCGCCTTTAAGATACGTCATGCCGGGATATGACATCATAACCCGGTGCTCCGTTTCTTAAAGGCGCACAATGGCTTTTAATGTACGGGACGTCTGACCATAGAGGTGGAGGAGACTGGGGGACCCAAAAGGTAAATATACCCCTGGGTTTATCCCATGCTTTCCCAGTGACCCTGGTTTTCTCCATGTTTTCATAGCGCTTGTTATTTCAACTCCAAAGAGATCTGGTACAATTCAGCTGGGTGCTGATTAAACTGTTGCTTGGTTTTTTTTCAAGTTTGTGGCTTTAATAAATAACCACATGTTTTCAAATATGTTTCTTAAAAGCCAGAGACTAAGACATTCCAGACAAATAATATTCACCCTTTTTCGTCTTAATGTTTTCACTGGTGGGTGAGACAGCTGCATTTTAGTTGGGATTCTGAAAAAAGTAGACACAGCGAAATGATTCAGTTCCTCCACCTTGGCTACATCCCATCTGGAGTCTGCGTAAAGTCATTAAGAAGAATCTTGACCTTTTGTCAGACGCACAAATACATTAACTGTAACAAACAAGGACCCTTGGAAAAAAACACAAACTGATGAACACTCATACGGACTCACAATTATTCCCAATAGACTGGCAATTTCTTCCTTCTGGCTCGTTACTCTTAGTCATCATAATGCTACATGCTGTTGTGTGGATTAATTATCTTTGGTTCTTCATTTTACGTTTATGAATTGCAATCAAGATTATGTTAATATTATGTCAACAGCAATACTTCCTTCAAATTGTGCAAATAGACCGCTGCAACATAGAGTAATACTATCGTTAAAAATCAATGTGTCTTGCTAATGATGGGTAGCTTTATGAAAAGAGGCAGCGGTATCGATGATTTAATAAATAATGGGAAAAAAGTTTTGTAGACAGACATTCAAGAGGTCGCTTTATGAATTTAGAGAGAGGATACCTGGGAATTCTAGGATTGACGTCGAAAAAATAAGTTCTCTGCCGATGAAGCGAGATAAGACGGTATCGGAAGTAAAGCATGCATTGGATTTCAGCATTCTAAAAATATATGTATTAGGAAAGCTAAATTGACATTATTTTATTAAATGTTATAATCGTTATAATATAAATGATAAATGTGCTAAGTACCCTTTTCATCTGATGCAAAACAATTGATGAACAGGTTTTCTTTATGAATAAATATCTTGATTTCAGTTGTGAATTATTAGGGAAAGGTAGAAGCAAGAAGACAATACTTAATTCACTTTATCTAGTATGATTTTTACTCGTCAGAGGGCTGTTACCCGAAAGAAAACCCCAAATGCCAAATTGATGCTTAAAATATTATTTGATTCATATTAAATTTGGCCTCCCTTATACTCCTACGTTTGTTTGAACCAACGTTCGTGGTATGGTGATATTTCCTATATAAATTAAATATTTGTGACTTGCACTGCTAGGGAACCCAGAGGATTAAAAGCTTTTTCCATCATGGGGATTCTTTATCCCCAATTTGTGAGATTGCTCTTTCAACAAAGCCTGGATAAGCTGTCTTCTCTCTAAGGGCACAAATACTCATTCCGCACCTGGCAATAATAAAGTGTTCATTTGCTTACAAAATTGTGCACGTAATTGTTTTGTAAACATAAGCAAACTGAAGATTTCTTGGAAAGCACAGTTAGTCACAATTTGGACCTAAAAATGTTAAATGAAAAATTGCTGATTTCATATTTGGGGAAAACTTGATTACATTGATGGTCTGTCATAGATTGTAAGCTCACAAGAACAGGACCCGTTCCTCCTTCTGTACCAGTATGTCTTAAGATATTAATCACTTTAATAGTATTGTTAGTTTTCAGCTAACATCAATTGTAACACTCATACAAAATCGACTCTATACATAACTATAATATAAAAACCACTACAAAGCAATACAATGGAAGTGGCATACATTATAAGTGTATAGTATCCCGTCTGACCTCTCTGTGTTCAGTGCGTATCGAAAATAAAAGAAACTATCCCTTAATAAAATGTCAGTCCAAGGAAATTTGTGATGGATCGCCATTGCGAGGAACGATGAAGAGTCATATAACCTTTTAAGACCTCGGTGGCCCCTTCTTCTGATGTAACATTTCGTGCTAAACCACCAACAAAGTATTACTTATTGATGTCTCAATAAAATGTTTATCAAAAGTACGTGGAAGCCCCCTCTGAGCCACAAGCTTTTTTTTTTTACGTAGGATATGTATTGAACCAAAGGCCATTAAACATGTTTTATTCCGTAGTCATAAGACTTGCCCTTTTAATATTTGGGCTTAGCTCACCCCGTCTTATTTTTACAACTGCATCTGTATTTTCTCAGGAAGCAGAGTGACTTTCTCCGCTCTGTTTTCCCGGTTTCTGGACACATCATTGGCTTTTGTTCAAGACACAGAGCCATACCTTGACTGGCGCACATCTTGGCAATTTCCCCAGCCCGATGATGTCACCTTTGAAGCCAGACCTTTTTTTGTTAGTAGTACATGGTTTTTCAATGTAATTGAGTCATTATTCCCAGATTAATATCAATTAAACCTTGCCTGTGAAATGTTAGTATTTGGTCAACACCTATTCAATAATATTGTCCAAAGTGCACCTTGTGATTACTTGTGCTATATTCCAAAAGCATAAGCTCTTCGAAAGAATAAAACGTTGATAATTTATGGGTAGAGAGATTCTCGGAATTAATGAAACACCCAATTATAAGTTTAATTTAAAACATATTTAAAAAGTAAAATAAAGAAAAGGTTATACAGACTAGAGAGTTAAGTAGATTTGTAGAACTAGACACAAGGCAAATTTTCTCTCCAAAAAGCTTTTATCGGATTAAGTACAGTAATTACTGTCAGATGCCTCTGTGACCTATCTTTGTTCTATAATCAATGTTTCTATAGCTATTCATGGTGTCGTTGGCCTATGGCATGATGCTCAGGGCTATGGTGAGGCGGTATTCAGACCTAGGAACACTAAATCTTTCTTTCTTTTTTGTTATCTGTACATACTGTAGATAAAGGATAATACATTACATTTCTACCAGAGGAGGAAAAACATAGTAAAACATGAAATGTCCTATAATGTTAAGGAAAATAGTTAAATAATCAAATTTCTCACCTGGAAGGACCCGCTATGATCATCCTCCCTTTCTCCATCTTTTCCCTCTTTAAGGGCGATGAGTGTGAACCCTCTGAAATATGCTGGACTAGCGGCTGAAAGCGTCACTGCAAAACACAAAAACAAGAGCCTCAGACTTTTCAAACACGTAGGGGCCATGATTCTGGGCAAAGTTTAAAGAAGTGGTCTTATCACCATAGCAACCAACTTCTACCGATTGGACTGCTCTGTTGGTTTCTGTGGTCATAAGGCCACTATTTAAACTTTTCACAACAATCACTTTTTATATATATAACCTCCACCGTGATGTTGAGGAACGTCATTTTCAGCAACGGACTAGGGATGACTTGATGGCCCATGTACTTTAAGGCCAGCAGCATTGTCTGTGGCCCAATGACGTAAATTGGGCCACAGACAGTGCCCATCGCTTACCCATAGCAGATCGGGTCAGTATGTCGATTATTGGCCCACCAGGCATTTGCCCAGTGTGCCAGATGGCCAGTGCGGGCCTGATCCTTTTTATAAAATGTATTTTTTATATTTTTTTTATATAATATTTTTAATAAATATATAGATATTATAGCATCCAGGTAGATGCTTTACCTACCTCTAATAGATATGAGTGATAATGAGTAATAACATTGGGGTGTACCGTGCACACGCATGCATTTCTTGCTGCTTCACGTAGAACATTAAATGTAATTGAACTCAAACTTCAAAGCAAATAAGTTTAGAAATCTGGATATAAAATGCCTTTAGCAGCAACATAGAACGTTCAGGGTTTTTAAAAAAATTTGCAATAAGGATTGATTCAGAAATCACTTTCTGTATTTTAAAACAAAAGTACTGATTTTACCAGGACTGGCCATTTGACAAATGCCCTGTGGACAGGTGCCCATAGGCGTCTCCCACGTAGTTTACCCCTTATGCAGCCGAACCTAGGTGTAACTCTTAAAGTGCCAAGGCCAATTTTAATCCCTAGTCCACCCATGGCTCTTATTTGATTACTTTCTCATATAAATGTGGAAGAATTTTCTGTATTTGAATACCATTTAGGAGTATAAGTGCGATCGGAACTACTACGTATTCCGTGGCCCCTTTAACCATTGCATTCCAAACTGAAAAATGTGGCTTCCTCCTTCAGCGTTCAAAAGTTTAAGATACATTCTTTAGTACGTGGTGGGGGGTATTAATATCTGTATCGTACATGCAAGCAGGCTGTCTATTATCTATATTGAAACTTTTTTTATTTTATGCTATTTTAATGTGTCTTTTTGAGTAATGTAGTCCTCTAGAATACAAGCCGGGTCCTCTTTACCTAATGTATCGGTTCATCTTAGTCTGTATGTTCTAGTTTTGTCAGACCCTTTGAACGTACGGACTGTAAGAAGCTCTGTGGAAATTGTTGGCGCTATATATAAATAAAAGATAGTAATAATAATAATAATAATAATAATAATATCCTGTCCAATGTAACCGCATAATCGTATGACTCTATTTAAGTAAAAGCAATGCAGTTATATATATTTTTCTACGTGAAAAGAAAGCCCCCAACAGCATTATTAAATTAGCAATAGCATCTGGAATTTGGGAATTTTAGTGACAAGCGACTGCTCAACAATTTTTCCTGTTTCTTGCAGAATTTGGAATGTTTTGCGTGACCTTTTCTTAAGAAGAGTAGGATGCCTTTAGTTTACAAGTCATTAGTTTAACAATATTTCACTGAAATATAAAATGTTGTTTTTTTAAAAAAAAAAACCCTTCAACTTCCACAGCAGGCAAGAAAGAAAAGTAGTTTGAGTTCTGCTGTCAAACGCTAAAAGGCAAAGACGTTCAAGGGTCAGGATATGTGACAGTATTTCTGATCACAGCTTAAACAACCCTTCATGGGAGATAAACCCTAATGGCTGCCTCGCCATTCCAGTCGAAGCTAAAGACGATTATTTCATACCCTCGACGCGTCATACAGATAGAAATCTAGAATTCTAAACACTAAATATTGTGATATAGCCCTCCCACTGGCAAAACACATGCATTGCCAAGCACCATACATCATGATGCAAGCACAAAAAATGGCACAGATACGGGAAAAATGTTTAAAATATGTTTAAAGGTAAGCAGAACTTAGCAGTAACCTATAGATATAGGTCATTTTATAAGAACGACAGGTTTATATGTTCGCACTTTTTCCAGCTCCGTCTAGTGTGTCCTTCTACATATCCATCTCATTTCACATTAATTGTGAATTACTTATCTCCAGGCATGAGTGGCTTCTATCTGTCATGTTCTCTGCTTTCGGCCCTGTTTACTCACAACACATTTATAAAAAATAAATCACGCCAGAGCTCCATTGTCTGCTCTTTGATGCCTGGATAAAGTAGCTTATACTGTGAGACAATGATCCGAAAAAGTCATTCTTCAAATACTCATTTAACCAAAAACTAGCTGCATGAGTGTCATTTGTGTCTCGGCCCATTGGGACACATAACAAATATATCTCCTCCCAGGAGGACGCAGAGAAGATCATTTGAATTGTACTTGGAAAGCGTTTTCTGATTCAGAATTCCTTATTCTAAAGGCTTTATTGGGGCAATAATCTTATTCAACTTAGGGCAAAAATAACTGAGGAAATGGCCAACATTTCAGATGGTCAGAGAGGGACACCTTTGCTGATGGTTGGTTGAGTGCACATTGTTTTATGTAACTTTGTGAACTGTTTTTGCAGCAAAAACATTTAGTAGACTAATAATCATACCTGGGAACTTCTGGGCTCCGGCTACCCGGAGCCTTCCCTTGCGGGACGCGACCAGGACTGCACACTGACGTCAGCGGACGGTCCCGTGATGTCGGTGGGCGGTCCCGTGACGTCAGTGGGAGGTCCCGCTAACGTGAGTGGGTGGACCTGCTGACGTCGGGGGCGTTCTCGCTGACAGCAGCGGGAAAGACCCCAATTTAAATGAAAAAAATGGTTAGGAAGCGGACGTGTCAAGACCCTGCTCCCGCAACCTGGAGGATTCGGGTCTTGACCCGGAGAACTGGAGAAGCGGCGCTCATCCGGCAATCTTCAGGTCCAACCCAGAGCGTTCCCAGGTATGCTAATAATGTATTTTATTTACATTTATAAAAAAACACGTTTAGTTGCTTATATACACAGTATAGAGAACTGGTATACACTCATACCCAGCAGGCATTCTGAGCTGCTAGACAAAGGGAGATCAGGGAAGGAAAGGGCCCCCCTGGACGGTCAGGAAGGGGGAACATGACTGCTGTCCCCCTGCCTGGGGTCAGTAGTTCATGGCCCGGTTCAGGATATGGGTTGCAACATTGTTGCTTTAATGTACTGGGGAGGAATAAAGGGGAAACTTTCCTTGTTCTGACCTTCAGTCATTTGACACTCTGGACGAGCTTCCCTCCCTCCCTCCCCTGTTTTTCTGTATTTGTTGTGATCTTTGTTCCTGGTGCTGGTGTCGTTTTTTTTTTTTCTTTTAGTCACAGCGGGAAGTCATGGCCAGCACCTTTTCTTGGATATCCGGTGTATAAAGAAGACTTGGGGAGACGAGTTCTGCGGAGGCTGATGGTACCCAGAACGAGAGCTCTTTGGGGGTATCTGCCTGTCGGTAACATGACAGCTGGCAGGACGGTTATGTTTATGGTTAAAATGTGCTGGTTCATGATGTTTAATAAAGCTATGGCCAATGCCCTTACCCACAAACTGTGTCGTCTTCTCTTTGGGCGGGGATGTGGGCTTTGGTCATGCTTGGTGTGGTGGCTTGGGTCTAAGCAGTCAAGAGGTTGATGGATTTGGTTCTTGAAGAGGGACACTTGGGTTAGCTGCTGGTAATATATCATATAGATTTATGTTCGTTTGGACGATCACCAATGTTTCTGTTCAAAAAGTTTTTCTTATGTAACATTTTTATATAACCCCTTCCCCAATGACACACTTGAAACCGTTATAGAGAATCCTCATGCTGTGTAGGAAGAAAACCATTAAGAGTATAGATGACGAATCCCGGGAGCCTAATGGCTAAGACTCCTAACATTTTTCTGTTGATGCTTAACTCTTTGCGTTCTTTTGTATTGATCTTCTGCCATCTGCCATTGTTTGCAGATCCATCTCTTCCTGCTAAAGAAATTCAACTGTCTCCTGCCAAACCTCTGCATTTCTCCAGAAAGAATCAGTAGAACATTTTAAAATATATGTGGCTTATCGAACACAAATGTTTAATGTAGCTATGACACTTTGGTTACTAAATGCACCACCGGAAACCCTTGAGTGCTCAAACCTTTCCCAGAAATATTTTTTTTAATCACGTAAAAATGTCCTTTTTTTGGGAACACTTTATTGTTGTGTTATCCAGATTCAGACATTTATAGGTTATCAGTAAAGATATAGATAAGGATTATTTAATGTTTTTTTATGAGATTAAACTTCCAGAGGAAAGAATAAAATAATGACTCTCCTATGGTTTATTTGCTAGAGAAGTCAACCACACTAGAGCATGCAACGAGCTACCACCGGTGTAACCCCTTATCTTGAAGGACCTGGCCATAGACTCTCTGTGAATAGAAGCTTAAAGACTAGGGTCTAGTGCGACAGGGATAAATGACCCTGAGTGTGGAGTGTGGTCTCAAATTGGTGCCGTGGCTAGGGCCCCATAGAGCATAAATCCTACTCTTTCTAGTTAGAAAAACACCTTCCATAAACTGATGTAATGGTAAAAAAGCAATTTTGTCTAAAAATTCTCCAAATTTACGTGATATATAGATTTTGCAAAGTCCTCTCATTAGTCCTACATTATTGTAAAATGGCCTTTCTCGTTAAAGGAAATAACTACACTGATTCTGATGTAAGAACAAAAAGGAACAAACTATGACAAGATACCAGCGTCTTTACATGCGATAGATACATCGTAAATTTAGTACAACACAAAATGTTGTGTATTCTTATATAATATAAAAATGTTCCATATAACCCTTGCTAGAAGTGGTGCGATGATTTTCTAGCATGGGATTCACAGGGGTCGCTGATTCCCGATAACTCTAAATCCGTCTCAGCTGGAGTATATTTGGAGAAGCTCACTGGGCATTGTGTCTGTGTGTTATTTTTTGGCAGATATAAGTACTTTTTGAGGTTGTAAGTTATTTATATCAATTTCTACACTTGGAATTTAGAACTTTAAGAACATTGGATGCCATGATAGGCCATTCCTGGCATTAATGGTCGATTCTACGCTTTAATCAAGAATACACATAACTTGTATGAGAGTAACACAATGTTTCAGGTTGCATTTGGCAAGAAAGTTGCCATTTTCTATAATTAGAAAATAGTATTAATTAAGCTATACTGTAAATGGTTATTCAAACAGCAAGCTGACATTTATTGGGTTTCCTGTGTGGTCGATCTGTTTATTTATTTTATTCTTTTATTATTTTGTACTTTAACAGCGTTCGACTTTATTGATGCCTTTACAGAACGACTCACCCACAATGGTTGGGTATGTATTGAAAATCAGCAAGTGACAATTCAGCGTGATTAGAGTTTGCGATTCAGGCGTTTTGTGAACTGTAAGCCAAAATTTCCATGAAGTTGTGAATCATTCAACAAGCACTTCTGCTTGAAAAGGAGAAAGGCCTTACCCTCACTTTGGCAACCAGTAAAAAGTAGGATTAAATCGTAACGGACAAAAGAGACAGATAACTTGATTGTTGCTTGTTTCTTCCCGTTTTATTTTGTTTCCATTTGTGAGTATGAATGTATTTCACTTACAACTGTTGAACTTACTACTTAATTGGCTTTCTCTTTAACAAAAAAAAAAAGAAGGAAAGCCTTAACAAAAAAAAGAAACTGTACTCAAGGCCAATCACACCGACCTGGGAACCCATGAGAAACAGGAGAAGAATTGGTTGGCTGTGGTGTGCCCATTTCATGCAGGAATATATTACATTCTCAACATGTTGTGTTGACAACAAGCTCTCATGAACTGACCACTTAATATTAATGGCTACTTAATGGCAATGCCTAAGGTTGGAATTATCACCAGGTGTTTCCATGTGAAACACAAGGGACTTACCATCCAAGCAAACAAGACATCTGCCTAGGGTGCTAAGCTTGTAAGGAACACGACCATGACATTAGAAAGCAAGTGTGTGCAGGAGAAATTCATAGCCATGGCCCCAGGGCTGGCCAAAGTAGGCCCAGGTCATTCCCCATAATGTTATATCACAAAGCCTCGCACGATAAGACAACATAGACGCAGAGATTGAAGGTACTTCCATTCACTAGCCCACCACAGATGAGTAAGCTTTGAAGCCGTAGAAACCATAGGATTGGATTTTTTCTGGGGATGTATGAGGTGGGCAGGGTGGGAGAGAATAGAGAGAATGGGAGAGGGGCGATGAATTAGTAAAAGTGACTTGGGGAGCAGGTAGAAAATGACTGGGGAAATAGAAAAATAACTGTGAATGGAAGGAAAAGAGACGATAGATGCCAGGGACCATTCATGTTGATTGCTTAGTTTTTTATTTTGTTTATTAGTAATGTTCTATGAATAAGGGAAGCCCAGCTGAAAGGAGACATGGCGATATGTACTAAGCAAAGAGTGAAGCCTTGCTCGTAACTCTCAAGTGGAGAGTTACCCGTAAGGCTAAATCAGTTATAATGTAAATATTGAATAGAATTCTGTATGCTTCTAACAACAGCGAAACAAATACATACGATGAATGTTCATTCGTCCTTCTGATTGATTATTTGGTTTTCCACAGCTGTGGGACCTGCCATAGTCAATGAATGAAGAAAGCAAGCAACAAATGAAGATGCAATATACCCTGGTAACAAGACCAAGTGCGGTCATGCGCGATAATAAACAAAAAAAAAGCCTGGATGCCTTCAACAGTAAATCTGTATATTTATGTAGAATCTTACAATCTCCTATACTGCTCATGTGAATTAATATGGTTTTGCAAACCTTCTTGGGTGGTTATTGGAAAGATTCTTTGCGTGGTACACATAAGGTTTCTTTAGCCTTCTGTTTTGTCTGCCCAAAGCTGTTCACTACTTCACCTAGGGGGTGGCAGATGAGTGGAACAGTCTTCCAGCAGATATGGTAGAGATTAATACAGTGAGAGTATTTAAATATACATGGGGTTGGCATATAGCTATCCGGAATACAAGACAAGACTGTGGACTGGAGAGTTTATTACAGCAAGATCACGGCCAATCACTGGCAGCAAAGCTCTACCATTGAAATCAGTGGGAGTACTTTCTGCGCATGTGCACGTATGTCTCCCTGAGCCAGCATTGAAACTGATTGGAGATGAGTATATCACGTGCAGGGAGATATGTTTGCCCACATCTCCTGCACTGCAAATAGCTTCAAAACCAGACCCTGGAACAAGCATGCAGAATAATATATAATAAAATAATCAATGCCACTTGCACCCTATGCATTTCATCGGAGTACTCCTGACTTACTTGAGGGATAAGCAGATGGCACAATAACCTATCTAACAGGGAAATGTTCTCTATATTGTCTCCCCATTAGACTTATTATTAATTATTATTATTATTATTTTATGGATTATTGTATTCTCTATTATATTGGATACTGGTTTCAGGGTTCGGTTTTTTGTTGAAACTGTTACTTTGTGGCATTCCTGGCTGGAGGTAGACTATTCTACAAGAATTACATGATCTGGCTTTTTTTCTCTATGAAATGACTACTTCAGTATTTCCATAAGTCTGCCTCTTCATGGCAAAGTCTATGAGATGTTATATATTTGAGATAGACTCTAGAGGTTCTAATACTGAATGGGTTTTTTTTGCTTTTGGCCTCAAACAGTCTTAGAAACCATCTATGATTAATATCTACCTTTCTATGATCCTCAATATTAAAAAAAAATATATTGAAGAAATTCATCACGATTGCCCGTGTCTAGAGATCGAGGAAGCTGCTGGCTTTTCTCCATCTCAGGTTTTTAAAATGTTTTGTAGTTTTACAAGGCAATGGTATATTTATCTTTGGTGCTGCCGTAGGCTTCATCCAGGGCGGTGTCCCCATCAGCTCATACCACGGCTGCCATCTTTGTTATAGGGCGTCAGGATATGGCGTATAATAAAAGAGTCCAGTGCCCTTTAGGATAGTGTATGGAGGTTGTGCCCCTCCATAGTTCAAATGGGCCAGTTAGGGAGATCAGAGAAGCGGCACACTGGAAGAATTGATCACCCAAGAGCACGATCTATCCCCCTGGTTTTGCAGGCCTAGTCTGCCATACGAGTATCCATCACTGCTACTAGGGTCTGCACAAACTCGCATGGATGAAACATTTCTTTTTATTTTTATAAAGGGCAAGATATTCCCCAATGTGTATTTCTGAAATAAAAATTTGCAAATTACAACAAAAATGCAATTAAATTATGCAATTAATGTGTTTTATTTTATCATACTTATTCAAAACCGTTAAGCGGTTTGTTACAGAGTTTCCATAAACTTCTCAAGTTTTGACCATTGTTTGGAGCCAATTATACAAAATAGAATTTGAGAAACTTCATACGACGAGCAGGTCAGGTTGGGACAATTAGATATTTTAGGTGTCGGGATGGGTGAATTTCCCAAAGCTTCCTCCCTTTTATTACAGAATACACGAGAAGCCTTGGTTGGCCAGGCACAAGTGCGGGACTCGTGTCCAATAGACAAGACAGAAGGCAAATAGTGGTCAGAGTTGAGTGGGCTGAAGTCACAGTGGAATAACCCTCCCCAACTAGATATAAATGGATGCCAATTTAATAATTACTATGTATATAATGGGGTTGGACTTTTTATGACATGGGGGCTTAAGGA
The DNA here is from genome assembly GCA_009364415.1 of Spea multiplicata. Taxonomy (NCBI): domain Eukaryota; kingdom Metazoa; phylum Chordata; class Amphibia; order Anura; family Pelobatidae; genus Spea; species Spea multiplicata. Next base: position 22,280 of record VKOC01000777.1, on the reverse strand, counting down.
CTGCAACTGCCCGATGACATAAGTGCAGCTCATGGCTATATACACGCAGCTGCACACTAAGTTTCTGTGCTCACGTAGCATCCCCCAGCCACCAGCCGCAGGCTGCAGCTCCAAACTAATAAGTGTGTGGCTTTGTCAGCCAGCGGCTCACCGGCCATTTGCCTAGTGTGCCAGATGGTAAACCTGGGAACTCTCTGTGTTTCCCTGGAGGCTGTTGGTGATGCGCCGGGGCTCCGGGTCGCTACGGGGAAACTCTGGGCCGCGGGAGCAGCGTTGCAGCACGGCCAACTCTCTGCCCACTTCCCCATCAACAATAGCGTGTGCCGGACCGGCTACCCACATCCTGAGCCTGGTATAAAGGCGCTACACGTTATTATCATACTGATGCCACCGCTTGCTGCTGAGGGTAATCGCTCAAAAACACTAAGAAGTACATTCTAATATTGCTTAATAACTAGACTTGTGCATTTGTTTTTGTACGACTGCATTTTTGTGCCAAATGTTGCCGTTTGTCCATTCGTCTTGCAACATTGGATGAAATAAATGAACGTGCGAAAATCTTCGTCCATTCGCTCATTGCCGTGGCCGCCATTTTAACTACACTAAGAGGAGAAGAATCTCGCAACTTTAATTCAACTTCTTCTACGCGTTTGTTTCTTGTTTCCATGGCAACATGACGGACGAATGGAATTTCCGAAACCAATTCCCCCCCCCGAAACGAACGTGAACTTTCTGCCAGTTGTCTATTAATAGCATGTTTCCTAAATCACATATATTTAGTTTTTTTTTATCTACAGTGGTATCATGCATACATTAAACATCCCTCCCGTTCTCTAACCTCTTCTTCTCAAAGGCAATTCTGAGGATCTACTACCCTTAGACAGACATAGTACGTTTAATATTTCTGCCCCCCTAACACAAATCATACATTTTCCCTAATGTTCTTCTCTGGTGAGTTTGACAGTTTGGGTTTTAAACTAGAATCATACTTTGCCCCTTTCGTGATACACATAATAATGTATGTAACTGCGCATGTACATTGTGATTACCGGGGCACTACCCATGTGCTGCCTGATTGATGAGAGCCTGATGTGTGCAGAAGATTAACACTGAGGTTGCCAAAACCTAAATGCTGACCATTAGGCAGTCATTTGAAACAGTCATTCTATCGTCCTTTTCTCTTTTGCATGAAACACATACTAAAACCATGAAACTCATAGATCTTGGGATAAGACCCCATGCTAACCAAATGGCTTTCATTCGAATACGACAGATGTTTAAAACCAAATGATAGCCTTTGGCAAGTAACAAACGAAGTCCTAGCTGTGTCCTAGGGCAGTTCTCATGCTCTGAAATGTCATAAAATTCACGTCAAGTAAACTTTGAGCCAGCCCTGTGCAAATGATGCGCCCCAGCTGTTGCCTTAGCATTATTTATTGATTTATATGGTGCCTTCACATACCAAAGCACTGTACAATGGGCACACAGGTCAATAACAGCTGGGACTTGGACAGAAACATTAAGTGAAGGCGGCTCTGCTCAAACTTACAGTCTACAACTCCCATGATGCTAAGGTCGTGTTTGGCTGTTTGGGAGTCGTAGTCCAACAGCCGGAGCACAGCCGCTTTATACCGTTATGTGTAATAATCTAATAGTGTCACGGCTAATGTAGCCAGCGGATTATTTTTTTCTTATGATGCCGTTTAGAATTCCTCTTGTTATACAGAGAGCAGCCAGGTGAGCTTCTCTTAAGGTGAAGAGTACTAAAAGAGATTGGATCAACCTATTCCTACTACTGTAAAGACTGACCCCTTTTCATCACTTTAATAGACATAGAATTACTTCTTCCTTTTTTTTTTGTTGCCCTTTTCTAAAGAGAGTTGACTGTTGAGATACTGTAAGTATAAGTGGCATCGGTACTCTAACATACCCACATTAACGAGAGCTAATTATATCCAAAACATACAGTCCAACTGCCCCGTTGTCTTGGAGATTGCACATTTGGTCTACAATTGCATTTATGAGGCTGTCGGTATATATATATATATATATATATATATATATATATATGCCCCTAAAGGGTTAAAAGGGTTTTTTCCTATACACTTCTTCTCGATTTCAAGGCGAAACAAGGAAGCTTTGTAGATTCTGTATATGTAACGGTATATATGGTATCCTCAGGATACAGTGTCTGTCATTTCTTTTACTGTTTTAGGCATATGTGTTAACTCTTTGTATGACACAAGCAACATGTTATACACCTCTTATACTAGAGAGGGGTTAATCTGTTCTGCACTGAAGTGTTGTAAATGAAAGAAAATGTACTCACGTTCCATAATCTGGTTGAGCAGAGAGAAACTTAAGTTGCACAAATCAACTTGATTTTAACCCAAATAATCATTTAGTTAAATCCACTGTTACATTACAGGCATTAGAAACCCCGAAAAGGGTCTCGGTCTGTCTTAAGTCACTAACCTCTGTAAGTGTTTCCTGGTTTGTAGAATTCCGGATCTCCTTCAACTCTGAGGCTAAATTCATTATAACCCTCTTTCCTGGTTGTTCCTTGCGCTCTTAAAATTCTGCTACAATACCCTTCTGACTTGATTGTTTTCTCTATAGTTTCATCCATGAATCCAAATACCATGAAAAAAGAACTCAAAGCGACATACAGCAAGAATATCGGCTGCGAAATGAATCCCATCGTAAACGAACAAGAACAAAAAAAAAATAAAACAGAATGTGTGAGCAGAGAGGGTTCCGCTGAGTAGCAGCTGGAAATAAAAAGAGAGGTCTGATCTCGACCAGATTCCAAAGCCAAGTGCTGTTTTCTTTCTAGAGGATGTGATTAGCAGCACTGTAATGTTTACTTTGCCTAGCAAAATTCACAGGGTCTGGCGAAATAGCAGAGCGGAGGGGACGCTGCTGTCTCCTAGGCACCCAGCAAAGATCTGTGCTAGGTGGACTGTGCTAACACACTAGGAATTATTCACGCACATTCTTTCCAAAGTCTATAGTTACTACGTGTACAAAAGGGTTAAACAGATTTCTCTTCTCGCCAACTCTTTTTTTTTTTTCTTTTCTTTCCCCTTTAACCGTTTTCCATGGTCTGCTTTAATCATCAGTGATATCTCTCGCGGAGAACTGAGGATACCCCCCCAGAATATTGACATAAAATACAACATCCTTTAACTCTTTGTTGCACATAGGGGAATCTCCATCGGCACGCAAAGAGTTAACAACCAGGAGGACTTAAGGAAAATTCCTTCTTGTCTCCAGGAAAGAAAAAAAAAAAACCCTCTCATGTTAAGATGAGGAATGGCGCTATAAGGGAAGGCTTGTGCCAAATTTTGAAATGTTGTTCCACAAGCCTAGTATTAAAACCATTAAAGTAACCCTAGCTGTCTGTATTTCTCCCGGTGCCCTCCAACAAATGGTTTTGATTGCCCGTATACATATATATATATATATATATATATATATATATATATATTATATATACACACATAATGTACATAGAAATTGAATCATTTTTTTCCCACATTAAGTTCTCTAATTAACCCCTTAATGACAAAGCCCGGGCTCAAAATGCATTGTTTTCAATGGGTTTAGGGACCGCCCATTGTCCTTAAGGGGTTAAATATCCACCATTTAACAAAAAAAAACACTCACTTCTTGGCCATCCATATGTTTTACATGGGTATTTCAATTACGGTATTGGTTTAGGTTGCCTCGGGCAAGTTGGAGTCTCAGATACCACAGTGTTTACTATAATCTCAGGATTTTTAATATTTTAACCCTTTAAGTACCATACAGTTTATGGGTAAATGTGATGATACTAAGCACAATTTGGAGGTGGGGGAACTATGTTCATATTAAAATATATATATACATTAAATATATTCATATTAAAACCCCCATCAAAAACACCAAGTCTTACTGTTCTTGAAACCGACAACTTACTGGAATACTGTCAAATATATTCCCATCCCGATTTAGCCGTGTTCTTAGTCGGTGTGGTGGATGATCGTGCCCGTTTATTCCCTTACGAACATTTTTAACTTGAGCGCTCAAGCTCCTTGGAGTGTTGTGGTTTAAATCTGTATACGAGGAAGATTAATGTGAAAGTTAATTGATTCTCCACTTGTCGTTAACCCATCTGTGCCAGCAGTGCCTCTTGTTATAAGATTTGCATGAATAATTGGCTTGCGCTACATGCCTTAACTTGAAAATCTTGTCAGATAAATGAACTTTCCCTGCCCATAGATGTGAAATCTGAAGTTTGTTCTACAGGCAATTCTTTCGAAATAGTTCTGTCCTTGTGAATGGTCATCTGCTGGGTTTTGTATTTCTTTTCTGGCAATTATCAGAGTGTTTGTCGAAAGGTTCAGCATGCTTTATCTATGTGAAGAACAGACATCGTGATAAAAAAAATCCATTAGTATCAAGTATAACAGTTTCATGGGAAAAAAAGGAATTTCCAGTTGTTTCAAAACATACAAGGGCTTAGCATCAGCAAATCATTTCACACCTAAGTCATAGATGTTCTGTATCTCTTTAAGGTTACATTTGTCCATTTAATTGATTACCAGAAGATGTATATACTTAATTTTATTTTCTTCAATGTTATTTTGAAGACATAAAAAAACAGTTATTTTCTAAATTTCTTTAAACCTCTCGAAGCTCTTCCTTATGCCTGCGCGTGTCTTGTGTTGCAGTCCTGCATAATTGTTCAATCACCGGTAATATTCTCTCCTCACCACCCAGACCTACCCCCTTTTCCATCTGTTTTTGCCCCAGGGTAGCTGTGTTGCCTTTCCACTGACTTAGTCATGGATTCTGTTGATAGCCGTTGCTGATTTCAAATGCTGCGGTCTACTTTCTTTTCTAAAAGAGAAATGTCTTATCCTGCCTGTCAAGGCCTGTAAATGTAAAGATTTTTTGGATGAACGTGCACAGGCATCCCCCCCGCTTTTAGGACATTCACTTTAAGGACGTAAAGGACAAACATTCCCTGTTTACGCGCTTCACGAGAACGAAGGTGTCTTTCTAACGTTTTCCGTTTTGTGGTGGAATTGACCTGGCGAAAAAAGTATATATTTTTTTTACAAACACTACATGCTCTGGGCCCCCGTTGTGTACGTTAATGTGGGGAATGCCTGTAATTAAATCTTAAAGACTGTGTAGCGGTGAGATATGTCATCATCCAAAAAACCTGCTGAGTTTACAGCTCACCCGCAAATGGCTGGACATCACAAAGCTCCTTCTTCTCTTCATGTCAACTCTCTAGTAAAACATTCCCTTATTGTTAAAACAAACAAAAATGTTCAATACTTAACTCATTTTAACCATAAACCAGTGATATAACGGTGCTATCGAAGCTCGATGGTACTATCTTGGGATGCTGGTGCCCCTGGATATTACCCAAGGACCAAGGACATTTCTGTTAGAGATTTGACGTGAATTGGTATGACCTATATATCTATACTAACAATTCCTGGAAACAACCAAGGGAAGGCAAGCACTACTCTACTCTACAAAATTAATCCTGTTTGACTATATTGCAATTAAATTGCACACAACACCAAAGTCTTGCGGCAAAAGAAACAACAAAATTTTTTAAAAAAGTAATTATCCCTAACTTACTTTTTTGGATATAATTTCCCTTTAACTTTGCAGATTGTGTACTGGGGATATTTTTTGGATATCTGTAAATCAGGCCCTGAAGCATCATATTATGCAGATATTTTGCACATCTCCGATGAAGGCAGATAAAACATCTGCTAAGCTTGTAGATAAAAATGGATTGGTACAAAATTGTAGGAAAAAAAATCAGAAGGCTAATATCAAAGGCATCAATTAAATATTTCACATAGCTTACCACTTTAACATTAATTTGGAAGAAAATGTACAGTTTGGAAATCTCCTTAAAGGTTTTCATAATCTGTAAGTAACAATGTAACTCTTTCAATTTATTGGCAACTCCTATCAGACTTTTGTTAAAACAGAAATAAACATTATTTTGACCACAGGGCAAATTCATCACCCTACCTTGGAACTCCCTGGGATCAGTTTCCTCTATCTCTGGGCGAGGGATTGTTTCGGAGTGTTACTTGTCCAAGCCTTCTCCTGCCCATGCCTCTCACACACCACCACTACTCCAGGAAAAAGGAAGGGCTTTAGGTAACCTATCCTAGGTAGTTCCCAATGATGGTCATCAGTAGTAAAACTGGCCCCATCAGTCCAAAAGTAATGCAATCCATGCCAACGTCTTGTTGACAAAGTGATTGTCTTATCTGTACTGGATCTCAATTTTAAACTTTTCAAGAATCTGAGCTGGATTGAGTTTAGTGACTATTGAGCCTCAATGAGTTTATGAGCATCTTGCTTGAATAATGTAGATAAAAAGCTATAAAAATTGAGGATGTTAATATGAAAACAACAAGCATATGGTTTAGGGGTCACAAAAAGACTGCACTGGACTCAGTCCCAGGCCATTTGGTGTCTTATCCCTATGTTGATATAGCCACCTGTGTGTATTCATCTTCCAGAGTCACAATTGTATCCCAAGAATGGGGGTTTTCATGTCAAGAGGTGTTTTTTTTTTAACAGCACTGATCATTCTTGCTCAGTGCAAAGCATGTGGTTACTCCACATACGCCTGATGGTTTTCTGATGGTCAAGCACAAGAACCTTACTCCATGCAACAGCTTTATTATTGTAACAAGAGATTTTTATATTTTTAATTCACCTCTTTTTTAAAGAAACTGCATACACTAAGCATATGCAGCTATGCAAATTTCCTGACAGAATCTTTATTTTTTAGCTTTTTTCAGCATTGCTGAACTGACATGGGGATCAAAAAAAAAACCAGACAGATCTGGGGCAATATATTCTAAAAATGCAGTCCAAGTGTTCTGAAAAGAAATGGCTTGGTCGTGTGGAAATCAGTAACTTAAAAATAAGCTGTACAGTATTATTTCATTAATAGTGTCAAATTCCGGATCCTCCCAAATTCCCATGAAAATCACACAATAGGCAATTTATCCACGCCGAGTGTCACGATTTACAAGCATCATGTGACTTCCAAACAAATATATAATGTATCCACCCACCCATATCTCTGCTCAAGTGGTAAAAACATCAACCTATTCATACCCGCAATGCGTTTGTGGTACCAGAATCGACAAAATACGGTCTGCTAAGTGGTGCGATAAAAGTAACTAAGAGGCACAAGTTCGGAGATGTAGTTCACTTTTGCAAGCTTGGATCCTGAATCTTAGGTGTCTGAGCTAAGACGTTAGAGGACCCTATCTATGGAGCAATTGAAATGAATAACTATATATAAACAAGTGGAATACTTTCAAACTGAAGTATATGTATAATTAAATATATTAGGAGGATTAAGGCCCTCAACCTCCATTATTCTCTGGTGGTGAAAGCCCTTTGACTAAGAGGGGTCCCCAAGCTAATGTTTATTTAGTTGTAGTGCCACCCCTGTACATTTTTATTTAATTATTATAACCTTTTATTTGTATAGAGTCAACAATTTATGCAGCAGCTTTTACGGTCAATACATTCAAAGGGTCAGACAAAACTAGTACTTAGTCTAAGATGAACCGATTAGTTAAAGAGGGTCCTGCTTGCCACTTTGCCCACACTCGTCAGCCATAGGTGCCGTCTCCTAAACCGCATGTATTGGACTATGTATGTTTATTTTCTTCTGCAGTAATTTCTTACATATCCCCAATATTACTGGTCTGCATAACCTTTTTTCTTGGAATGTTAACTCTTGGGTCAAATGTATGAGCACTTGGGCCTAGATCAATGCTCATGGCCCCTCTGTCCAAAAGAACAATGGGGTCCTCCAATCCTCCATGCACTCAAATCAAAATTAAAAGATTCATAGGAGAGAACTGGAGTGGGCCTGGGGAAAAGTACCTCAATTGACATGTTAGGCACAAAGCCATATTTAGTTGTTTATTATAATTAATTTTGATTATAGGAGGGGAAAGTGCCCATCATTCTAACAAATTTCCCTGCTTTATTTTCTAATTTAAACTAGATGTGACCAGTGCATGTTTTCACTAGTACAAATGTTTATTTTGTAGAGACACTGAATTTATCTTTGTCGGATTTTCTGTTTGCACAGATGTCTCCGGCTCCTGAACTTCTTGGCCCTATACATTTCAGTGGAGTGAGGTTACCCAGCTGAATAGGAAATAGCTGCACATACCACACTATTAACATTAAAGCGATGTATAACAATTATCTGACTGGACATGTCTACTTCCAACTATGGATATTGTTTAAAGGGACAGCTTACGCCACATAGCTATCTCCAGCTCTGATGTGAATGTTATAGATTCATATAAGCAGGGTGAGAAAAATGTATGTGGGATTAAGTAGGCGGAAATAACATAACTCAAAAGTTGGGGGCCATCTATAATGGTCACCTTTAGGGTGGCCACATGTCCCGGATTGCCCGCAGTCCCGCAGTCCCGGGCAGCCTCAATCCGGGATAATGCATTGTCCCAGATTTGAAATGCCGGAAAGTGGTAGATAGTGGGGTAGATAGTGAGAAGGGAGGGAGAGGGGTAGATAGTGAGAAATGGGGGAGAGGGGGTAGATAGTGAGAAGGGGGAAGGGGATAGATAGTGAGAAGGGGGAAGAGGGGGTAGATAGTGAGAAGGGGGAGAGGGTATAGATAGTGAGAAAGGGGTAGTAACAATATTAAAATAAAGAGTGAGAATGAGTGAGAGAATGAATGTGTGAATGCATTGTGTGAATGAGTGAGATAATGAAATAATTAATGTGCGGATGAATTGTGTGAATGCATAGGAGTATGAATGAATGTGTGGATGAATTGTCTAAATGAGTAAGAGTATGAATTAATGAATTTGTGAGGATGCATTAATGAATATGTATAAATGATTTGTGTGAATTAGTGAGAGAATAAATTATTGTGTGAATTAATTATTTGAATGAAAGTGTGAATTAGTGACCGTAAAAGTGTTTGCACAAGCAGAGTTTTTGAGCCTTGAAGACCAAGGTGGCACAGGCAGGGTGTTTGGGGACAAAGTTGACTCATGCTGGGCTGTTTCAGGACAAAGATGGCAATTCCTATGCGTGTAATTTGGGTGCTGGTCAGGATCTATGTGGGCAGTGTGGACGCTTGGGCTGGCCTTTGGGGTGTGCGACCTGTGATCTATGCCTGTAATTTAGGGGGTTTTATCTATACCTTTAATGCTGCGTTTTTATGTGAATTCCAATTGATCTATACCTGCAAACCTGGGTTTTTGTGTTATTCTGTTGATAAATATCTGCTATGTTTCCATACATTATTTATGTATACCTGCAAATACAGGGTTTGTATGTCTTATTCTGATTCAGTGTTGCAAATATTTTTTGGTGCAGGAAAAAAAGGAGTGATGGGCAGACAGGATGGGCCTAATGGCTCTTATCTGCTGTCACTTTCCATGTTTCACTTTCTATTGCATGGTAGGGAGCGTGGAGCAGGGCCCAATTTTTTCAATATAAAATGAATTGGCAACAGGGTCTAATATTTTTATATATCGGCAGCAGGTTCTAATATTAAAGAATGAAAACTGCCAGTTCAGCTGTTATTTTGAAATCATATTTCAAACATAGTCTTTTATTCAAAGAGATAAGTACATATTATGTAGTTAAAAATGCATGTCTAACGCATATACACAGGTATATATCTATATATATATATATATATATATATATATCGATCTCTCTCGCTCTCTCTCTCATATATATATATATATATATATCTGTGTCTGTAATCAGTGTCCCCGAATGGCAGAAATAAAATGTGGTCACCCTAGTCACCTTCCTTCTGAGATTTGTCCGGTACTTCCATTATAATTTTTACAGTTGTCTTAACTGAAATTATTTTTCACCAGAAGTCTCTCCATATCTTGCATAAAGGGTTTAAACAGCCCGCAAACCTTACTCTGAGACACTGAGGACATAAGATAGCTTGAGTCTACAGTTCTAATAGTTCTTTATCAATCCTTCTTTATCCGATTATAATTTAAATATAATTCATACATTACTATTCTCACTAATATATATGTATTATATATGTGATATATATATAGATATATATATATTACGTTATTATAATTATTTCCTAGTAATAATCAGGAGTTGACTTCCCGATACGGTCATAAAAAACATTAAGGAACCCTGGGTCATTTTGAAGATCTGGCAGATCATAATGTGTATGTTAACTAATTTGTGCCATATGGTTTCCCATACTTTTTTCCATTCATACTAAGAACCTGTTCACATGGATCTTCCACTCTTGGGTATGGCATGAAGACAATAAACAAACAAATCCCAAAGACGGCGATATTTGCCTTATATTCCTGCTCTTATTCTCAGACTGATAGATGATCCAGCCGTCACAGCCTCTTAAAAGAAAATTCTGGCTTACAACATTTAAGGTCAAGAGAGTGGTCCATTTTGGTTATCGGGACAGCATGGAGATGAGATTTAATTTAGTATGCCTCGCAGGTCATGAAACACAAGTACTCTGGCCCATAGAAGCCATGGAGTTAATATTCTAGAATGTTTAAATCCTCAGAGAAGGAAGGAAACAAGTAATTGCTGATCCGTGGAGCAGAACAAGAAGTGATTAGAAGATAAGGTTTAATTAAATGGCTTATTGAAGAAGGATATAAGAAAAAGGCGGTTAAAATGATATCCTGCAGTTTCATTTAAATAAAAAACTACGCAGCTTTTTTATATTAAAAATATAACGTTGTTTTGTTTTGAAAGTGCAGTAGAAAAGTGTATGTTAATGTTTTTATAAATAAATTATAGATGTGCCACCACTAGGTGGCAACAAAATTCCCTAAAAGTGGAGGGGCGTATATTTGAGTCTAGTTGGTAGAAATATATTGTTTTTTGGGTAGAATTCAACATTTCATATTTGCAAAGTCACGAGCAAAAGTTTGAAACCATATGTGACAGTGAATAGATGTTTTTAGCTACAGAGCTAACTAGCATGTTATACAAACACAGAAACAAGCTGAATATTGCGAAATGCATCTATGTTTGATATTTTTATTTTTTTTAACGATCCATTTAAATGTGAGTTTGGTGTCAAAATTAAAAAAGGGACTTGTAGGGACCTTTTTTTATATCAAACTTGTACTCTAAAGAATATTGTTTTTACTTGTTTTATTGTATTTTTGCAATTCCTCTTAGATTAAAAAAAGAAGCCGGTTATTATATAATTCATTAAGAAATACTCAGTAAACGAGAAAATCTCCTATACAATGATCAGGTTATCTTGGGGATTGAACATTTCTTCTTACCTGGAATAAGCCCGTTTAGTGCTTAGAATCATGCTTCAATGCAGACTGGATTTGAAAGGCAAGTGTTGCACAAAGCAGCCTAAATTTATTCCCATTGTTTTATGCGATAAGGAAAATTGATATAGCTGGATAAGCCCAAAAGGAAAAAGGAGTCTTTAGCTGATGTTAATACATTTGATTATGCTAACATAGAAAAAGAGGTATCGTTACATAGGTTTTCGGGACCTCAGAGTTTTTATCGTCAGATCTTTCACTCCACACTAAGCAGCCAACCGTTGGGGACATTTGTCAAACTAGAATTACAATCCGGGCAAGTTGTTCAATTCCATTTTATTTATAGAGAGAAAGCAGATTCTGTAGCACTGAAGTGAGGGGAAGTGAGATACCAAAATGTAAAATATAAAAGTCAGCAAATAATATTAACACAATAAGACAAACCGGTACAGATGCACTGGCAAATGCAAAATTGGTTATTGGGTCTACCCAGGGCAATGAATGCCTTCTGATGCATCCCATACTAACTTTAATTTCGGTCTTATGCTTTGTTACGTTTTGGTTTTTCTGAATCAGGATGTCGCCAGAAAATAAACAACAATAAAGATTTTTGTATGTATCAATAAGTGTCCATGACAAGGCACTCGGGAAAGATGGCGGCACGAAATAGATCAATATTTGCATACCATCTTATTGTAAACATAGAAAAAGTAATGGAGAAAATGGAAAAGCTCCAAATTCCACATCATGCATCCGACATGTTCTTCCCCGAGTTAGGTCTACCCGCTTAGTGTACCGAAGAGGGCATGGGTTACCTGTTTTGTGAATCCATTTGTGGCATCATCTATCTACCTTCTGGTAGTTGCTTTGCTGTCCTACTACTCCGATATACCCTATTTGCCTCTAACTGAGCCTCCACACCATTGAGATCATCAAAGTCCTTGGCTTCCTATCTCAGGACTCAACCTTTGTATTGGTGTTACCAGGATAATTAACTCCTGTGGTCGAGCTCCTGGGTATAGGCGGCGTGACAAGTGGCACCATGATTAAACCCGTCAAGGGAAAGTTAACGTAGTCAGACAATCTTTGACAAAATAACATTGTTTTCAACAGCTGCTTGAGTTTGAATTCAATTCTGTTAAGTCATTATTTGGTCATGTCATTTTTCTGTCAATGTTTTATAGAAGTTACTTTTTTAGTAGGTTCTATCGAAGCATGCATTTACAGACCTCTGCAATTACTTCAGTGCTTACATTTGAAGAAGGAGATCTTAAAAGTAAATTTGTTGGCCAACTAAAAGGTTTCTGTACAATAGTTATAAAGCCTCCAGTGACATTACAAAAGCAATTACTTACTAATTTTGTCCCAATTTGTTGTTATTGTGGGAAGGTAAAAATAATACCCACACAGCTTGTAATAGTGCCATCTGTCACAGCAACACTAGAGTGTGAAGGAGACACAAAAGACCCTTAAGGACAACATTACGAACGCTAACATCTGTCGCTGAGACTGGGATGTAAGGCGTTATTCATCGTACCATGTACATAGCAACCTCCCTTGAGATTTGTGGGAATGGGATGTTGTCGTTAGCAAGAGAAACAATAACGCAGACAACTGGGAACGACCACAATTCAACCCCAAGCAATTCCCTCAAGGTAATAGACAAGCAAAGGCCAGGCTCTTATATGTGGATACCACATACAAAAAGCAAGATAGTGATGTAGCATTTCTTTGGGGAGATATTATATTGTTTGATATATTCCTATTTAAAAGGAAATAACCATACAGGAGAGATAACTTAATAGGAAGGGATAATCATGCAGATCCTGAGAACAGGAACTTAAGATAGCTGTTCTCCAGGTATACTCATAAAGTGTGATCCTAGTACATATATGTGTATGTTTCTTATTTTTATGCATGAACATTACATAAGTTAATTTAGTTTTCTGAGTAGGATTTGTAAAATCCGTTTAGTTATGCCTCTGAACGGACAACCTCTGGAGATTTATTTTCACTAAGAAGGGAGGAGATGCAATGTATGTTGCATAGTGTGTTCAGATGAACCTCTATGAAATCCCATCTATTTAAAAATGCCTTACGTTTTCTTTGAAGAACCTTGCTGGGACTGGCCCGTGATCAGTAAAATGCTTGTGGGCCAACTGACCGGCACACTCATTTGATTTGCTGCTCCAGGAGCAGATCAGGCGCTGAAGCTTACGGCCAGTGGTTGTGTATACCCGGCTGCACGCTATGTGAGCATAAAAAGGTGTAGCTCTGTACTCCATCCTTAAAGTACCAGGGCCACCCCATCATGGCCAGTCCAGCCCTGTCCCTGTTAAATTAGTAGGGCCAGATGTTTCATCCACTCACTTAAAACTCACCTTTGACACAGAGCAGTCGGTAAGCTAAAATTTCCAATTCTTGTTACTATATCTGAAGTGTGAAATTACTCTCGAGTGAGCTTTATCCGCATACTGTTAAACTGTTAGAATGCTTCTGCCTCTGAAAAACCGCATTAAACGTATGCTCTTTTATAGTTAGTATTAACATTTCTGCTATCGGTGTATATGGTAATTAGGCATTTCCATTAAACAAGCTCTTTTTCAGGGCCCACCTAAATACCTAACAAAAGTATCCATGTTGGCATCCGTGATTACAATTTTAGACCAGAGCATAGGAAACTAAATATTAGCGGATAATCATAAGCAAGTAGGTGTGTTCAATACATGCAACTGCTATAGTCCATACAATAAATTGGTACTCGAATATTTAAATCAATATTAATATTTTAAAATATTATTTCCAAGGAATGCTCAGGACAAACGTACATGATTTTTAGGGTTTTTTCTGTAATACAAGGGCTTTACGTCTCTTACCATTGCCTTAACTGATTATCATTATATTTTATTTATATAGCGCCAACAATGTACGCAGCGCTTAATACAATACATACATTTAAGGTGCATGAAGAGATGAGAATTGACAGACAAACCGATACATTAGGTGGAGAGACCCCTGAGAACAGTCAGCGCGTACGTTAGGTATTAATAAAGCTGTATTTATGTAGAAAGTACTGCTATACAGGTCCACGTCGAAACTGTCTGAAAAGGTTCATATCTCAAACGTTGGCACTTTTACCTGTTGTGTAATGTACCCCAACTCCTTCTAGATTGCAAGCTCATTTAGCAGGGTCTTTCTTACCTTTTTTTTCTGTAAATCCAAATTATGTGATGCACGACTTGTTATGTCCCGTTTACCGCTGTACAATGTCTTGTAGGTTTGTTACTTTATTTTCATTGAGCTGAAACTTTCTGGCTATTCCTTCCGTTCTTTCTTTTTTCCTCAATCTTCTTACGGCAATGAAGGTCCATGCGACCTGTTATAGATGCATGGATTTTACTACATAGTAGAGATGGCAGGTCTACAACCAGATGGAAAAAATCCAGGAGTCCTAGCTTGAAAAATGAAGTGTGCAACTTTTTGATCTGAAGTCGAGTAGTTAAACAAATGAGTTCCCCATGTCCCTAATTGAAGCCACTGTCCCAGAAGAAGAGTTTCTATGAGCTCCTCTGATCATAATAGTGTTATATACCCTATGAAAATGCATGGGTATACAGGCTGTTACGTTACCAAATCAATGTGGGTAAATGCCCACCCGTTGAGTTACCCCCATTCCACTAATGGACAAGAGGGTAACCGAGCTTTAATTGACAGAAATTAGAAAATGCTGATTTTTATAGCAATGGTCAAACTGCTGAGTTTTGAGAGAGCTTTTCTATTCCCTACCCACTGATTTCAACTGGAGTGAGCCATTGGCAGTATTCTTCTTCTTCTACACAATATATTGAGTTTCCCTTTTGTTCTTTTCAAATGTCAAAAGTACAACTATATTAACAAAAATGCAACTGAGTTGTTATGCCTTTTTGTCTGCCATAGAAATAAAAATCTGTCTCATAATTAATACAAGATTTGAATACAGGATCACAATATGTCACCTCTCACTCACTTGACGGGCCATTATCTCAAAGAAGGAACAAGTACGCTTTTCAAGCGCAGATTAAAAAAAGAATTCTTTCAATGCAGAATGGAATTTTAAACATTACCGTCACCGGCCTACAATTATTTGCAGAGGCCACTTAAAAAGTACAAGCTATGGACAGCTTTAATATATTTATTTTATTCTAAAACGTTGCGAGTTATTATTTATTTTTATTTATTTATTTTTATTTTAATTGGCAGATTGATTGTGATCTTCTAAATAAGAAATTTTAAAGTTAACATAACATTAAACTGAGATTTATGAGACATATATATATATATATATATCTATATATGTATTCCTTCTGTTATAGAAGGAAAATATATATATATATTGTCAATCCATGAAAATATATATATTTTAATTCTCAACAAATTATTTCTGAAGTGCATTTGAAGTGCCATGGCTATTTTTTAAATAAGTATATATTGATTATTGTGGGAAAAGTACTATCGTAT
The DNA here is from genome assembly GCA_009364415.1 of Spea multiplicata. Taxonomy (NCBI): domain Eukaryota; kingdom Metazoa; phylum Chordata; class Amphibia; order Anura; family Pelobatidae; genus Spea; species Spea multiplicata. Next base: position 6,438 of record VKOC01000777.1, on the reverse strand, counting down.
TGTCCCAATTATAGATTTTTCCCATAATTGAAATCTTTAAAGTGGGGGTGCGGCCTATAATCGGGATTTAGCATTTTTACCTTCTTCATGGTGTCTGGAAGACCGGATCAGAAGACTGCAGAGCGTTTTCAGTAGTGCGGTCCGGCCAAATCCGGTCCCCCGGCAACGCGAGCAGAAACTTTAGTTCCGCCCTGATTTTTGATTCCCAACGTTCATGTAGATGAGGCGGACTGGTGGAGGTCACGTCGTCTGCTGCATCTACATCAATGCTGCAAAACTAAAGTTTAGGTAAGGAGGGTGGGAGCCTCCTATCATACATTAAATGTAAAAAATAAAATAATAATAAAAAAAATTCTTTAAAATAGCTATTAAAGGGTGCGGCCTATAATCGGGAGCGGCCTATATTCGAGCCAATACGGTAAATGTGGAATATTAGATGAATAGTTATGCCAATTACTCAATATTTAGCTCTAGTTTATATAGATATATCACTTAGTATCGTGGCTCCTTAACGTATTTTCCAAATACTCAATCATGTTTGTCCGGATCAACAATCTTTTTAGTTTGTGTAAAAGAAAACTAAAGTTTTAGAATTAACAGAAATCTCACCCAAAGGTCCACTCTGATAGGTTATGGAGTGCCTACCACAAACTCAGTGAAGGAGTTGATTCCATTGGTTTCTACAGAAAGTGCTCCATACTTAAGACCTAGTATCTCACAAATGATCAAACTCTTTAAATACACATCCTGTTTTCACTTCTGCTAAAAAATGGTTAACTTATTTACCAAAACCCAAAAACTATAATAGCCAGTCCCTTTTAAGATGTTTTTTTTTTTTCACATTGTTATGTCTAATGGTGAAAGACATGCATCTTAGTGTCCCATTAAAATACCTCTCATGAGCATCTGCTTGTTGGTTCTAGAATGTATTGAATATGTCCTGTAATATATCATATCTCCTTTTTTTACCCACACTAATTAACATTCATTGGATTTCTTTTTCAGCGATACACTGAAATAATCAAAAATTACTTGGCCAGAATTCCTAGATCTTGTAGTTAATAGGAATGCATATTAAATAATTTGCAATCACCTCGTTATAATTAAATTTGCTCTGCCTCTGGCTATTGTACATATTTCTAATTCATAATCTTTCACACTAATTATGAGCTGTCATAAATAGTTTGGGACATGCCTTGGACTTGGATTTTTATGGCAACGCTGTTCAGGTTGTTGGACTTATCTACTAAGTTTTATATGTCGGCTGGATTGGTTAGCTGGGTCTTAACACAAAGTGCCACAATTTTAATTTTATCATTCAGTTCTTTGTGGACTTCCGAATGCCGTTGAAGTACTTTTATAACATATTCTGTACATATTCTATACGTTATGTATTAGTATTGAGTATTTTCTTCATCTAAGTCAGTTTGGCTGCTAAAACTGATTATGCCTTGAAGTATAGAGGTAAAGCACGCAAAATAACTTTTAATCATACCAGCTATAATGTACAGAAATAGTTTCCATTTTTTTTTCATGTGATCATTGATGCACTTGAAACCTCTGCGGGTGTTTCAATTCTTTAGATGTCAATCATATGTATAAATTGAATTCACTCTCTTGTTTCCAGTTTAAAAACAAGTCCATTCACTGAGGTCTCTGTTGGTCTGATAATTGCCCGGGTAAATTTCATCTTAGGGTAATTGTTAAGGATTTGTTTGCCAAATTATTATCAAGAGTGAGGGACACCTGAGGGAAAATTGCCGACGTCTCCCTGATCACTGACAGCGGCAAATGGTTGGAGATCAGTAGAATTGTAGGTTGGTTGCCAAGCACATAATGGAGCATAGGAGCAAATATTGAAACTAGCACTACAATACAGTTTAAACACGCATAGAGCTTGGAACATTATCTAGAAGCTTGGAAGTCTACAAGATCAATACTGGTAGCTAGACATGGCAGACGTATAAACCATACTTAGGACTTGGAGACAGACAAATAAAAAGCATTTGATGGGTTCTTGTTATTCAAAGACTATCAATCAAGCACCTGGTTGGCCACTCTTCGATATTTCTCTACAGGCACCCAATCTGCCGCTCTAGACCGAGTGCTGTGGTGTGCAGTCACCGGCTGGATATTCCTGATTTTATGGTACCTGAGCATAAAAACATAATGTGTATTGCCCCGATTCTTCTTAAATGCCTTGTGTATAGTTTGATGACCTTATTTACTCTCAACGCAATCAACTGATTTCTACCCCTTGTGTATTTTATCTTATTTTTTTTGGTAATATATTTTTATTGGGTTTTCACAAATATAAGTCAAACAGTAAATCAGGGAGAGGGTAGAGGGGAAATACAGTATAAGGGAAAGTGAAAAAGAAGTCCCGACGCAGCGGGATTAGCAGCGAGTAATACAGTCACCAAGGAAGATCACAGGCAGTACAAAATAAAATAAAATACAGATACAAAACTACAGTAGTGCATGATGATAACCATACTCGACGCACAACCCGTGACTGGCAACAATAGGGAATGAGCTGACTAGGTGGAACGACATCACACATGGGGGACCGAAAGGAAAAGACAAGGGATTGCGGGAAGGGGAGAAGAACGGGAGGGAGGGTAGAGAAAGAAGAAGAGAGAGAAAAGAAAAAAAAAAAAAAAAAAAAAAAAAAGGGAGGGGGAAGAAGGAAAAGCGTCTCCAACAGCACCTCAAGTACCTCGAGGGCCACACCTACATCTAAAGTCTAGAGTCCCAAAATGGCCCGAGCATCAGGACTTGCAACATACTCCATCCAATAGAACCACGTTCTATTATATTTCTCAATTTGATCATCAGAGGACATAGTTAGTTCCTCCAATGTCCTAATGCTTTCCACCTTCACAATCCACTCCTTAAAGGAAGGAGGAACAGGGTCCCTCCAATGAAGCGGAATCAACGCCTTAGCAGCGTTAAAAAGATGAGGCACCACTGACTTCCTATAACTGGAGATCGAGCTAGTGGTATTATGCAAAAGGAAGGCAGACGGTGAAAAAGGAATGGAGCAATCCGTGAACTTCGGTAAAAGCTCATGAATCTTGCTCCAGAAGGGAACTATCTTCGGGCACTCCCACCAAATATGCAGCAGCGTACCCACCCCCTCCATGCACCTCCAACAGGTATTGGGCACATCCGGAAAGGCGCCATGAAGCGCTTCAGGGGTCCGGTACCAGCGAGCAAGAAGCTTATAGGAAGTTTCCTGTAACTTCGTGCTACGTGAGCATTTATGCGTAAGAAGGAAAATTCTTTCCCACTCCCGGGGGCTCAAAGAAATCTGCAACACCCGCTCCCAATAGCCCTGAAAGCACAGCGGGACGGCGGTCAGAGATTGTAATAGGAGTTGGTATAACAACGAGATGCCATGAGCAGGCATAGAGGCCCCGGTACAGAGAAGCTCAAAGCAAGTAAGTTCCCTAGTCAGAGTCCACTTCCGAGGAACCGAAGCAAGAAAGCTCGTCAATTGAAGGTAATGAAATCCGTCCAAAGCGGTAGGTATTCTGTCAACCAAAATGTCCGGCAGGGGCCGCAATTTGCCGTCAGCTAAAAACCCAGAGATCCAGGCCTGGTCCGTCAGTGTAGTGGAAAGAAAGGGGCCCGCACTTTGGCCCGGAGGAAAGTCAGGGTTGTTCCGAATAGGCATCAAGGGGGAGGGGTACGTCGTCAAAGCATGCGTCAAGTGTAGGGAGTGCAAGACTTGAAGTGTGGCTGCCACAAATGGGTGGCCGCGGGCAAGAGCTCGGGAATGATGGCGCGGCAACCACAGAAGGTGATGCAGCGGCAGCGCGACCGCAGTGGACTCAATATTCACCCAAAGTTTATGGAGAGGTCGATGAGACCACTCCAGGACCCTGAGAAGGTGACAGGCCTGATAATACAAACGAGGGTTGGGGAGACCAGCACCGCCACAACGCTTCGTCCTGCAGAGGGTGGTGAATTTTATTCTGGAGTGCCGCCGCGCCCAGATGAACCGTATGAACATGGACCGCACCGAGGTAAAAAAGGCCAAGGGAATCGCAATCGGAAGTGACTGGAAGAAAAAAAGAAGTCTGGGCATGATAGTCATCTTAATCGCATTGATTCTCCCGAACCAAGAGATATGGTGGGGAGCCCAGCCATTGAGGTCTTTTTGGATGGAAACCAGTAAGGGGGCGAAATTATAGCGATACAAAGCCGACAGATCATTTGTGAGCCAGATACCTAGGTAACGCAGCTTCGCCATGCACCACTTGAAGGGGAAATTAGAACTCAAGAGGGCTGCCGCGGTGGCAGAGAGATTGATATTCAGGATTTCAGACTTGGAGTAATTGATTTTTAAATTTGCCAGTTCTCCATAATCCCGGAATTCCCGGAGAATAATTGGCAGAGATAGCTGTGGATGCGTGACTGTGAAGAGCAAGTCGTCCGCATAGCCCAAAACTTTGTGCGTAGTCGTCCCAACTCTAAGGCCCCGGACATCAGCGTTCCGTCGGATAGATTCCAAAAAGGGTTCTAAGGAAAGTATGAAAAGCAAGGGCGAAAGTGGACAACCCTGCCTAGTCCCGTTTGTGATGGGGAAGGAGTCTGTAAGCATCCCGTTGACCCGAATCCTGGCGGACGGGCTGGAGTACAAGGATGCCACCCAACGTCTCATGTTAGGGCCAAAACCCATTCGCTCCAGAACCGCAAACATAAACGACCAATCCAACCTGTCGAACGCCTTTTCAGCGTCCGTCGACAGGAGGATAGTCTCGGTCTTAGACTGGAGCGCATGATGTATCAAATCCAGGGCCCGGATCGTACTATCTCTGGACTCTCGTCCCGGAACAAACCCCGTCTGATCAGGGTGGATCAGGGTCAGTATAAAACGCTGCATTCTAGTAGCTAAGATCTTAGAAAATAATTTAAGATCTGCATTAAGCAGAGAAATGGGGCGGAAACTGCTACATTGTTCCAAATCTTTGCCCTCTTTCGGGATCAGGGATATAGTAGCCATCAGGGTGTGCGAATGGATATCCTTGCCGTCTAATATAGCGTTAAGGGAAAGCACCAGCTGCGGACCCAAGACCTCCAACATCTTTTTATAGTAGAGCAAGGAAAGCCCGTCAGGCCCAGGGCACTTCCCCAACTTCGATCCCTTAATGGCAGCACCCAATTCAGTCAGGGTGATAGGAGATTCCATACTCTCCGAGTCTTCCGCAGACAGTTTTTTCCTCAGGGTGCTATCAAGGTAAGCATGAATTTTGGTTAACCGCACAGTACGTGGGGCGGAGGAAAGAGGATCAGAGAGGTTATAGAGGCCGGAGTAATACGTCATAAAGGCCTGCATTATCTCTTGAGGGAGTCTACAATGGGATCCGGATGGAGAACGTATTTTAGGAATATAGGAGAGCCGTCGGCGGGCACGTAGGGCTCGAGCTAAAAATTTGCAGGGTTTATCCCCGTGTTCATAGTACACCGCCCTCAGCCTCAGAAAGGAACGCCTCGCCTTAGCAGCAAGCAAGGAGGATAATTCCTTCCTAAGAAGGACCAGCCGCTGGAACATCTCGTCCGTGAGAGTATCCTTATGAGTTTGTTCAAGAGTCGCTATTTCCTGATACAGTTTCCCCAACGCAGCCGAAGCCGCTCTCTTCCTCTCAGCGCCAATCTTAATGAGATGCCCGCGGACCACACACTTATGAGCCTCCCAAACAGTCAGCGGGGACACGTCTGGTGTTGTATTTTCTAAAAATAATTAGTCAAAAGCGTCCGAATGTCGGTCAGAAGGACTGGGTCAGAAAGAAGCGTTTCATTAAGTCTCCAAGCAGCAGAAGTCGGTCTGGTTAACGTCGAAGCCAAGCACATAATCAGCGGAGCATGATCCGACCAGGTAATCGAGCCATATCGCGCCGCTTTCAACGAGCGAAGGTGACAATACGGCATGAATAAGTAATCAATTCTAGTGTAGAGCCCCCGAGGAGTGGAAAAAAAACTATAGTCCCTGTCGCAAGGATGGAGCGCCCTCCAACAGTCCACCAACTGAAAGTCATGGAGCAAGGATTTCAACCTGAGAAGGACATGGGGGGGCGTGCAGGAGCGCCCAGCAGAAGTATCCATCGCAGGCTCAAGAGCCACGTTAAAATCCCCTCCGAGGACCAACAGACCTTCCTGGAAGGACCGCAGTAACCCGAGAATCTTAGATAAGCAGCGATGTTGCTGCCTGTTGGGCAGATAGACATTAGCAAAGGTGTATAGGGAATCAGCAATAGTGCCCTTCACAAAAACAAATCTACCATCAGGGTCCGTCATACAAGCTTTTTCAAGAAATGGGGTATGTTTGTCAAAAAGAATAGCCGTACCCTTAGATTTAGATGTCACATTATTACTAAAAAACCCCAGAGGATAGGAAGCATTGAGTAACGAAGGTGGTCTGGGTGCCTTAAA
>VKOC01000774.1:0-19281 GCA_009364415.1 Spea multiplicata | reverse complement strand
TCCTAATCTAAGTCTACAGCAAGGGTGGGCAATACACAGCTGTCCAGTTTTTGATTAACTACAAATTCCTAGTAGACAAGGCAGAGGAACAGTTCATTATCATCAAGCTGGCTAAACGTTATGGAATATGAAGTTCACCAACAGCTCGAGGTCTCTATACTGCCCAGCACAAGTCCAATAAGTCTGCTTATTAACCAAATCTTGGTACGGTTTTCAAGCACTCAGTTCAACTTTTAGTATTGAACTAACTTCTTCTTTAAGATAAAACTATTGAGTACAGAGAACCTCAGCCCTTGTTTTTAGTTAATGGCCCAGGCTATAACATTTTGTTATCTTCATGCTTAGACTTGCCATAGGGTACACAGAGCTAATGAGTGGTGGGCCAGCAGGATTCGGTTCTTCAGTTTGAGAACCTAGTCACTTAATATACGGACAGGCGTTATGTGAGGACTTACCTGCAAAGGAAGCCCAGTAGCTCGCTGTTCCAATCGCCGGTCCGCTCCCCTGGCTATAGGGCTGTCTCTGGAAGGGAACCTTCACGGCTCCACCTCTGCTGGGTCTTCAGTGGTAGTGGGTTACTGCAACATACCAGCTTTCTAATTATATAACTGACTGCGTGGCAGGCTGCGCTCCAGCCCACGCTCCAAGAGCAGCAGCAAAGTAGTTCAAAAAGTTGCAAACCAGGTAAGGAGAATGCATTTTAAATTCAATTTTTAATGAGACCCCAGTGTCATCTCAGCCCCCAAACAGCTTGTCAGTGCCCAAACAGCATGCCTTGTTTAAAAGTTGAAAATGAAACCCTTAACCAAAAAATGTTATTCCCTGTTTTAAATCTGTGCATAAGCACCCATTATGCACTTTCTTGTAGGCTGCATACATTGATAAACTTATATCCAGCAAAAAAATAAATAAATAAACTTCTGCCTGAGTTGGGATCCAATGTCATAACAAGCCGCCAAGGTTGCCTATAGTGTAGAGCCAAGGTTAGCAATTGCATTAGTGGTTCTTTAAAGTTAAAAAGCTTGGTTATCAAGTTCAGACAGAAAGAGGAATCCTATGTAGCGCATAAAAACACTTAAGCCATGTTTTCGTGAAGAATTTCCAAACTTTTTTTTATCCTAATCACCAGCAACTTCACAAGCAAGTTATTTTGATCTGCATATTTGAATCTTAGTTCTTTATCCATCCTTTTTTCCAAGAGATATATTTTGCTTGGCATTGGGGAATTAGTGACTCATAGCATAGACGGATTTAGCTAAAAGCTACTGAAAATGAATTTTATTCCCTTAAGGGTTTACAGTGTAATGTGATATTGACATGAAATAGCTTCTTCTTTGTTTAACTGTTATTTAATATTGGTGGGTATCCATTCATGTTATAGTGTCTTGTGATCAAGGAAGTATTTAGACCTTCAGTAACACCATGCAAGTGAAAGTATTAAGACTGTCAGGTTTTGTCACCTTTTTTAATCCAGCTACTGTTTTTTTATCACTATGCTTGTGGATGGTGTATTTCCATCTTTCCAGTGAGGCAGGAAATCCCCATTGTGCCATATTCCATACTTTCCATTAGTAATAGGACAGAAGGAATGTAACATCAAGACACAGAGCAGTAGTGCTGGTGTTTTTCCACCTCTCTCTCTCTCTCTCTCTCTCTTTCTCTACATGTTTCTTAGAATGCTAATAATTATACAAAATATATGTTTTACTAAAACAGAACATTAGAAACTTTGGGGCCCATTGCAGAACAAATGTTCTAGACCCCAAAATAACCAGATGACCCCCCCAGATGGGACAAATGAGTTATTTGGGAGGGACTGGCAAGCAGTTTAAGGCAAGGGTGGCACAGGTCAGCTGTTTGGGGAACATAAGCTGTTTTGGAACAAAGATGCCACAGGCAAGCTGCTTGGGACACAAATGAGATACTAATGCTTCTAGCAAAGTCACTAAAAACTGCATGGCTACACTGGTGTTAGGTTGTAGCCATCTTCCACACAGATGAAACTAACCAAGACTTGTTGTTGTGAAGTATGGGAGGTCAAGGCTCTTAACTTCTCAACATCTGTAGAGCGTCTCATATACACCAACAAGGCAGGTTTCTTGTTGTTGCACATGCCAGAGCCACATTCATACCAATTTTATTATTAAATGACTGTTTATTACACTCACCATTTCTAAATCATTTCACTTTATTACAGCTACAACTCACTGTTATGAGAATCAAATCTACAGTGGACTTTTCTAACTGTACCTTATGTGCCAAACTGAGCTGCTTTAAAGTTTGGCCTAGTGAACACAGTGACTAACTCAATAAACATTTCATATGTGCAAGAGACTTATTAGTCCAAACTTGCATGGTTATCTACTTTATAGCTTGTTTTGGCATTTTACTACAGTATACCTAAGCAGTATAAAGTACCAGGAGCCCCACATTTAATCAACAAATAACTGCTATACCTGGATAAAATTGTGTCACAGTAGTCATGTATTTTCATAAATTATTATTTAGATTGGTAGTTCATGAATCTTCCTTAACCCCATGTAAAGAAATGCGTCATATGTTCACCTCTCCATGGCAAGCTGTAAGCTTCACATTGGAACATCTGACTATTTTTATGGCTCTATACCTAGTGGAAAATTGTAAAAAGTTCAATCATCCTAAGTTACAGTTCTCTTTTTTTATAGACATGGAATTTAATGGCCAATGTAGCCTACTCATTACCTACTCAGCCCTTAATTGGTCCTTAGACTTTTTCTTTGGTCCAGATAGCCATATGCCTATTCCATGTTTGTTTACATTCTCTCACTGTTAACCTATACCACTGTTCTGTACCACCCTCTCCATAAAGTAAAACTCTGTTACACCTATACTATATGGACAAAAGTACTGGGACACCCGATGATTTCACCAACAGGGACTTTTATATTGGAAGCAGAGCATTGTCCAAAATGTCTTGGTGTGCTGAAGTGGACATACTAAGACATTTTGGACAAACTTATGCTTCCAACTTTGTGGGAACAGTGTGGGGATGGCTCTTTTCTGTTCAAGCAGGACTGTGGCAGAGTGCACAAAGCAAGGTCCATAAAGACGTGGTTGGATGAGTCTGGTATAGAAGAACTTGACTGGCCCGCACAGAGCCCTGACTTCAGCCCCATTGAACACCTTTAGGATTACCTGGAACAGAGATTGTGAGCCAGGCCTTCTCGTCAAACATCAGTGCCTGACCTCACAAATACTCTACTGTCTGAATAGGTGAAAATTCCCACAGAAACACGCCAAAATCTTGTGGAAAGCCTTTCCAGTGGTAGCTGTTATAGTAGTAAAGGAGGGACAAACTACATATAAATGTCTATGTATTTAGAATGCAATGTCGTAAAAGTGGCTGTTGGTGTAATGGTAAGGTGTCCCAATACTCTTGTCCATATAGTATAGGTCTTTAACTCGCTACTTTTAGACCATGACCTCTTGTCCTAACATTTCTCCTCCTATGAAATATTCTTTGCTATTGTTCTTCCCAAAAAATACTTGCCTTGAAGGAAATAAAAGATTTAGAGGTAGTACCACAAATAAAACCTAAAAATAAATCATTGATGTTAGCCAGGAAGATGAAACATAAAGAAAAAGTAGTAGTTTTATGGTTCTATTAGGAATCAAAACACTTCATAGGCATGGGTACCAACAAATCAAGGCTGTTATAATGGTGTCATTTTAGACCTAGCAACTAATTCATATTCAAAACTATACAATCATATCCTGTGCAATTAAGAAAACAAACTTTTCAAAATTTAAAGTAACTTTGACATGAATGCAGTGTCAGAAGAAGGAAAACACTGATGTCATCAGCTTGGGAAAACATTGGGCTTGAAATTCTAATAGGAATTCATGTTATTGTCAACAATCCTGTAGACATACAGGTTGTCAACATTGTAGCAGACACTCACAGAAGAATAACAATGACACTTTTGTCCAATGAAGCATCTGGAAAGTGCACTAGTGCATGAAACATCACCTCTCAATAATTACAGAGCTGCAGTAATCCAATTATTATTATAACTAAATTGTACACCTGTTCTGTGAACCTTTCTGACGTAAGTAATTGTTGGATTTTTTTTTAATCGCTCCTGATTAAATGATAGTATTATTTATATGTGTAATATATTTTGATACTGTGACGGATCTGGCTAGTCCTCCACGGACTACCTCCGCTGTCTTATGCTCCCTTAGCCTGGGACTCACACTTTCCCCGGTTCCCCAGTCACTCGCCGAGACTCAGTGTAGGGGAAAACCAAACGAAGACTGATTTATTTTAGACACACAGAGCTGGATATATCCAGCAAAACACACATTTACATAAAACAAGATATTGGGACACAAACAACCTCCTTAATCTGCCTCCCAGAGACAACAGGGGCATTAACGGGATTAACAACACAATAGGTGGGGGAGACTGATTTATATAACATTACTAAAACAATGGAGGCCTCTCCCTGGTGGCAGACCCTGGCTGTCTGCTGGAGATAATCCCCTCAGCCAGTGATGAGAAGATACTGCTGGGGTAGCCACAGAAGTCTCTACAAACCCAGGGCCCATAGTCAATAGGGAGGAGGCTGGCAGTCAGGCTTCTCCAGTGGCCCCAGTGATGGAGGCCTCCGTCACAGATACGCCTTGCTACTATGATTTAGCAGATAAAAACATTTCTGTACTGCTACTTTCTGTAACATGAAAGCTGGTTGTCTGCTGTAGACTGAAGAGCTAAGACTTGCATTATTGAAGCTGTCATTGAATCTTTATGCTCTTTCTTTCTGTGGTGGAGACGTGTTGTCCATGTGCCAAAAGACAAAAGTTATACATAAGTAATATGCACATTAAGTGAACAGGAAAGAACACTCCCTAATATATCCCACATATTAAAGGCCATTATATTTCTATTTTTATGAGGAGGTAGGGTATTTGTTTTCTCTGTGGCAACATAAAAAAATGAAATAAATAGTGAAAAGATACAGTTTGCTGAGAGCTGACCCAACAACATTGGTCTGATAAAAATCATTTATTTTCCACTGTGCTGTTATTGCTTCCAAGGTGATTGCTTCAATGATAACCCTGTCTCCTGAAACCTCTTTGAGCTGCATACACTAATAGTATAAGTACCAATTATATCCATTGCCAATGGCAGTAACATAAACTTTTCATATTTATAGCATGCCCAGTTCTTGGCTCGCAATAATGTACTGTGATGCCCCTTAGTAAGTACATCAAAATATGATGGCACTGAATTAATTGATAATAATAGCAATTCAAAATTAGATCTGCCAACATTAACCCACTTTAGATTGGTGTCTTTCTTAAGGCCCTTTAATGCCATAAATCGAGGTAGGTTTTTAAACATTATAGGACATTACTGTTTGGTTTACAAATAAGTTGCAGAACTCTCAGCTAGTGAGAGTTGCAGAGAAGCAAAATAGTGGCGAAAGGAAGTTGAATTTTGAGTGGTTTTGGGTTTCAGCCAATAATGTGTTAGCTAAATTCAAAATTTTAGATGCAGATTAGAAAATGTATAGGTAAAAAAGCAATGTCCATTAGGGAAAGGAGCAATCATACGACTTGTGCTGCACATCTCATTTAATCAATCATTGGTATGGTCATGTTGACAATATTGTGTAAAATGGTGTAAAATGATGCCTGAACGTCATATACTGCCTTGCTCACCCAGCAGGAAATTACATAAACAGCACCACTGTCTTCTAGTTACGTCTGTGTTGGAGTGAAGAATTAGCTTGTATTGTTGGCATCATTTCCTCAGTGATAGCTCTTCAGACACCATGTATATTATATTTCTTTATCTGTGTTGAGTAACTCTTCCATTCTGTTAGGTAAGTTCTCCTCTTGCATAAATCTTCAAAGTCATATGGCTAGAAATAGTTGTGCCACCAGCAGGTTTGTACAAGTAAAAGTGTATCCAAATAATAAAGCTGTTGTTTTTACATATATTACTTATTATGCAGGTTTACGATTAGCTGTGGGCAGATGTTTGTTTATTTTTTTAATTTAATATAAAATACAGGTAAATCATATAAGATCATTTCTGATTCTAAGTATTTTATTTAGTGATCACTTTCATTATTGCTTAAATTCAATAAAAATAATTGTTTGATAGTGAGTGCACAGAGTAGTGTTGGGTAGATTGTATTCATGGAATCATTCCATGCGATAGTTCTAACTACACCTTTCAATGCCAAATTGGGCTTAAAATATACCAGTTGACTTGACCATACCTATTTGGACAAGGTTCAACAATTGATCGGTGGCTGTTAGTGAGATTGTACTAATTTGTTTTGGTATATTTTTTATCTGTTGTTTTAACTACCATTTTTGCTATTGTGTCTGTTGGTGTAAGGTTAGAGATTGCGTTTTGGTACTATTGGACTAATGGTGTTGTTTTTCCCATTGGTGTGGCAGTACATAATGTGTTATTTTGTCGCGTGGTTGCTTTATTTCTGATAATCTTTTGGTGGCATTGTACTTTTTCAGCTGTGGACCTAGTGTACAAATTGTACTTCTTTAGCGCTTGGCATGAGACTTTCCTTGCACATGTAATATTTCTTCACACATCTTTATCCTTGTCACAGTTTTTAAGCATTACTAATATTATTAGTCTTGTCAGCTGTATGACTATAAATTCATATTTCATTTTAAAGAGTGCTCCATGGTTGGAAAACAAATCATAAAGTAAGCCAAGCATGAACTATGATGAACATGCATTTTTGCAGAGCTACAGAGGTCAAACAAGCTACAATGGCTGTTTATTTCTTTGGGGAATTGCGTAAGTATCTTAATATTTCATTGCACATAAAATATAATCTGGGCCATTTTAAGGCCTTTATGCTTTCCAGCTTTCAAAAGGAGGAAGCATTAAACTATCAATAAAACCCTTACAAATATGTATGTGTGTGCCTGCCTCTGAGTATGTTTATATTACATATGTATATGTATATTTATGTTGACTTCAACCCTTTCCTGAAATACAACCATTAATACCTCAACTTCACAAAATTGGAGGAAAATATCTAAGTATTAATTGGCACACTGGTGAACAGATGTCTGGCTGAGGTGAGGCTCAGTTTAACTCTCTATATATACTTAAGGAACAAGTAAAACATTGCTCAGCCCACATATGCCCTAAGTAAGTCTATAGGTATTATGTGATATGATGTGCCATAGTAACTTTTTTTGTGAATTAGACACACAAATAATTGCCAATAGTTTATTGGCAGACAGTGGTTTATTATAGTCGGGAGCTGATTCTGGCCTGACCTAGAATAGTGCGCCCAGCCTGGTCCTACATGGCTACTGTCTTCTGCTGCCAGGATATGATATATCCCAGTGCTCCATCTCAGAAGGATGTGTGGCACTAGGCATTATATAATATGGAGGCAGTGCAGAGAAGCCAGATATTTCCCTTGTAACTGGACCATTGAGCAGTGGCCCACCAGTGAGCCTGTTTTCCCAGTAGAGCAATCTTCCCACAGTTTTGCAGCAGAGAGGCTGCATCTGTGAACAGCTGTTTTATGTTGAATGTTATGAAATACTGTGAAATACCATTTTAATCAGGGGTAGGCTGGCCCAGAGGGCAGGTGGGTAATAGGTAGGCTGTTCACATTGTGTGCTGTGGAGGTGTGATTGTGTGGATATTTGAGATAGTAGAGGTGTTAGAGAGTAAATGTGTAAGGAATTGGAGTTGAGATAGAGTTGTGATAACGTGTGAGTGTGTGTGTAAGTGAGTTTGTGTGAATCTGTATGTTTAAGTGTGTATATGTTAGTGCTAAAGAATCTGCTGGCGCTATATATGAATAAAACAATGTTATGTTAGTGCGTGTGTATAAATGTTTGAGTATGTATATGTCTATGTTAGTTTAAGTATGTGAGTTAGAATGAGTTGTTAAATGCTAGTGCATATGTTAGCTATGACCAAATAGTTCTGAAGATAGTTCTTAATGACTTTGGCTGTATGTTTGGGGTCATTGTCATGCTCCAGAGTAAATGTGGGGCCAATCAGATGCCTCCCTGATAATATTGCATAATGTATAAGCACCTGCCTGTATCTCTCAGCAAAGCCATTCATTCTGACCAAATTCCCTCCTCCATTTGCAGAGAAACCTGCAAGGAACCACCACCATGCTTCACTGTTTCCTGCAAACAGAGGTGGCACATTCAGGCTGCGAAAGGGGCAGAGGTGTCACAGGCAGGCTGTTTTAAAGGCAGCGGTGGCACAGGCAGGCTTTTTTAGGGGCAGAGGCCTACCACATCAAAATCTGGCTCAGTATATAGTGATAGGAGTTATGCTGTACCATATCTGTTCGGTAAATGGTATTTATTTAAACTTATTTAATTTATTTATAAGTTAATAATTCATTATGTCAGATTTCTAGTTTTTTCCAGTTGACATACAGTTTACAAATCTGTGAAATAAATATTCTTGACAACATTAAATCATTTTTTGTGTGGAGGGGTGTCACATACAGGACCCGCCCGTGTGCCAAATACTCTAGGTACGCCACTGTCTACAGTCTTCAACGTTGCCCGTTTCTTTGTGCTTCTTCAAAAGAGCTTGAGTAGAACATCTGAAAATTTCTGCCTGGGTGGAACCTTGCTAATGCAGTATAACTGTCTTGTTTCTGTGTTCAGTCTCGCCATGGTGTATGATTTTTGACATTTAAAACCTTTGCACAGTACTGTATATGTTAAGTATAATGTGATATTACATAAAATACATTGTTTTATATGGATTTTTGGCATTGACTATATAGCCATTATATTGCTTAACCTGCCATTAAAGGTTCTGACCAAACCTTTAAGGGTGGAGTAGCTCCACCTGCCACACAGGTGTCTCATAAACTGTATCCAGGTAAGGCTTTAAAGTGCATGAGAGTCTCAATGGGTTAGAAATGCAATGCAGTTCTCCAGACTCAGCTCCCTGATAAGCAATATAGCCATGAAGAATAAGACAGGACTTGCCAAACTTGGGGTACTTTGACTAAGCAATATGGCCGCACATATGGCTTAATAGTGTACAAAGAGGGCTTTAAATTGCATGAGAGTGTCATTCAGTTAAAGATGTTGATTTAGTTTCTTTGTAAGCAAAATAGCCTTGAAAAATTAGAAAGGGCTCATCAAACTTGGGGAACATTTATGATATTCAAACCATTTAAAGCAAAATAATAGATTGCTTTTCAAACGTATTTGGTCTTTAGGCTTCAGAAAGTTTTAATAGACAAATTATTTCCAGGTACAGAATCAGGGAATCAATCAGGGAAATGTATCCCAAAAATGGGGTCATTGTGTAACCCTTCTCTGGATAGAGGATCATAACTACACTACTGTGCAGGGTTCTCTGGCAGCAAAAAAGATTTACGTGTGGACTTTGGTTCCCATATCAAATTTATAACATTTATATATTTCATTGGAAAGTAATTAGACTAGTATATAGACAGCTGTGAACTTAGCCAAACCACTGCAGCCGTAAAATCATACGAAGACAACTGGCAGTGGGTACAGCTGAATTTCAGGTTATATAAGACATTTCATTAAAGGATTATTTACAAAATCACCAAGGTTTCCATGGAACCAAACATGTCAGTAAATAGCAGCAGACACTATTAGCAGTCAGTCAGATATATATTTTACGCTATGGTTCTGTTAATATTGAGCTTGTCAGTATAATACTTTAAAAACAGCATTGGCAAAACTGACAACCAGGTATGCAGGCAGACTGACAGATGGACCACTCTATTAGAAAAATGGATCCCATTAAGATCCATACATGTTGCCTTTTTAGGCAGTATTTTAGAATAATTTCTGAATAAGCAACTGTACTGTTTTATTATTTGCCTTGTAATGGAAAGGGGATTCCTAAGCAAGTGTATACTTCCTGAGTACATATTGCACTTCTCTTTCTGGATACAAACATGTGGTGTCCCGACTGGTGTACAGAGAGTTCAATCAGATAAAAATAAGAAGGATCTTCTGGGTGGGGATACATGCTTATCAGGAAAATAAGGATCCAGACAAATCAGTATTCAAAAGAAAAGCAACATTTAACCCTAATCATTTACATCATTGTCAGTTATAATATTCTCTAATTTTAGTGACAAGCCTCTTACACAGAGAAGGATTACATAAAGACAGGAACATGGTCATGGAAAACTACTTATATGTTGTTAATAGAAAACCCGAACCACCCTAGCTCTGAAAAACTCCACAGAAACATTTCATTATTAGCAATATAATATAAAAGGGACTGGGCGATATAAACATATCATTATAAAGTAATATGTAGACTTGGGCGCCAGCCAACTCTTCATGTTCATCTTCGTGGGGAAAAAAATCTTCGTATTCTGTGAATATTCGCCCGTTCCTGTGTTTTCGTTTTTTTTCTTATTTTTTGTTGTTTTTTGTAGAAGGGGTTAATACAGGGTTAACGCGGTACGCACTATGCAGCAGCTTTGAAGCCAGGATTTTAAAGGTCCGTATAACCAACTCTACTGGTCGACGGCAGGGGTCTCCTCTGCCATCAACCAATAAAGTGCACCTGCACTTCATTGGTTGATGGCAGATGAGCCCCCTGCTGGCGACCAATAGAGTCACTCGTACAGACTTTTAAAATGCTGGTGCCGCAACTTGGCCGGGGAGACCAATAGAGTCGCTCGTAAGGACCTTTAACTCTTGGAGCGAGAAGACCATGGTCTCACCAGGCCAAGTTTCGCCGTCAGGAGTTAAAGAGCCATGCCAGCGACTCTATTGGTCATCAGCAGGGGCCTCCTCTAGCATCAACCAATTTGTTGAGATCGGGGGAGACCAATAGAGTCGCTTGTACGGGCAGCCATATAGGCAGCCGCACGCTATGTTCACTGCCGGTGTTTGGTGTGGTTGGCTCTGAGGTCCTGAAAACTTGGGTATGTTTTTCTGTGTTGACGCAATAAAGTGTTAACTTGAACTAAGGACTCCACTTTCTCTTATTTTAATACTGCTTTATCAATTGTATTATTATTTTCATTATATTTTATTTATATAGTCCCAACAGTTTGCACAGAACTTCTTATAATACATATATTCAAGGCAGAGCCGGCCTTAAGTGTTCTGGCGCCCTGTGCGGACTACTCTTCTCGCGCGCCCCATCCCCCCAAATAATAAAGGAAAAAAATCTCCCCCCTCTGCCCCTTCTCACTGCCTTCCCCCGCCCTTTCTCACTATCTACCCCCTCTCCCTATCCTTACTTACCTTGTTGCCTTGAGTCCTGTGGTGGGAGCGGGAGGCGTCCGTCTTCCCGCTCTGCCGCGGTGCTGCTCGCCCTGATTCAAGGAGTATGACAAAACTAGAACTGACAGACCGAGACAAAGTGATACATTAGGTAAAGAGGGAACTGCTTGCAAGCTCACACTCTTAGGCTGAGCCGATTTATCATCCATTCTAGCGAAATTAAGGTGCAGATAAGTTATTCTACTTTCTGGCAATACATTCCGCAATCTAAAATACAGTGATACTAATATTACAAATTATTATACAGTGAAATCAATTTTTTTAAAAGTCTACTGCAGCAGAAAAAAAAGATGCATCACCATTGCCAGGAATCTGAGCCTCGAACCTTAGATTTTCTGCAGATGTTATGGACGAATGCCAAAAGGCTATCTGTTGTGGAGAAGCTATACAATTTAATCATCATCAAGGATTATCTGAACAATTTATATTTCATTTTCAATATAAACGCAAAAGATTCAGATGAATTGCCCTTTTGTAACTCTGGCAGGAATATTCTTTTAACTGTAAACACAATGTATTTCTGAATCCTCGATTTAGTTATTTTCTAAAATTTTCATGTTGTCCGAAATCCAAGGACAAATTGGGAACTTTCCAAAGAACGCACACTTGTAGACTTTATCCCCAGCCCTCACTTTTGTGTGTTATGTGCAGTCACTTTAAAGTGCCTGCCCCTGCAATTAAATAAAAAAAAAACCTCTCCCTGACTAATACTGACCTGATTTTATTCCTTGTGTGGTTAAACTTTATTACTAGGATACGTCAAATGTTTTGGCTCCTTGTGCCTCTTAAATCTCACTTTTCTTAAAGTGAGTCTGGCATCTGCGAAATTGTTTGCTTGCTTTCAGTGGCAAAACCAAGATTTTGAATGTTTTCCAGGCTCTTTCTCGGTTTTTGTCCTCTTTCTCTTATTTCTACACCTTTAATGGGGCACCACATTGGGGAGTCAGAACTTCAAAGGATCTAGTATAAGGAAGCAATATGATGTGTGCAATCACTGGCAAAAATGTTTCTTTACCTGCTCTTCTGTTTGTGTAATCTACTGGTTCACCTCAGTGGGGTCTCTCAGGCAAGTTTCAAGAAAACATGCAAGATTTTCTGTATAACTATTGGGTTTATTCACTAAAGTATGTTAAAACCCCAATGAATAAACCGTAGTGACTGAGTTGTATCCTGGGGTTTTCCACTCAACTGCCCCAACTTCTGTCTATATGACTTTGGGCCTAGGGAACTGACACATAAGAAGAAACCGCCATTCCTTGCTTGGGCAGACAAACACTATCACTGCCACAGATGTTCTAGCAACTACTATTAAGCTTTGCCATCCTTTGAATTAAATGTGTATTAAGGGTATACAGCAGCCGCCCTCCCAATAGATGTCTAGCCATGTTCCTAGCTGTACATTTGCAGTAGAATTACATATTCAGATCACTGTCACGTAATATCTATAATCCATTTTCCTAATTGCAACATGCCAGCACTCAACATTCGTTGTTTATCCAGGCATGAACTTCATTATCAAATGTATGCTGACAGCATGCAAATGGATTTGTTTTGTTATCTGTCTCCATGACAAACATGAAATTTGGCATTTCTGTAATGGTATATTTTCCCATTTGGCTAAAGTGATACCCAACTAAACTGTAATTTCCACAGATTTAGTTGCTATTACTGTTTTAATATCAACCTTAAATTTGACAGTAAACTGAAAATATTTATATGTACAACCTTACAGTTATATATAGCTTGTAGAAAATTGGATATTTCTAAAGAAAAAAGTTGCAGGGATCTCATGATGGTGCCCTAGTGGCCTGACCAAAGTATGACACTTTGCTCTTTAGTAGTTTTGCATGTTTAGGGTTAATTATCAAAGATTATGCATGACATCTTGCTTATAATAAGTCATGTATTAAAAGATACGCACATCTAATCATGTGTCCTCTTTTTATTCCTGAGCTGAATCCTTGAGTATGAGCACGAGGAGAGGGGCAGATAGCAGTGTACGAGTTCCTGTACTAACATCAATGCATGTAATATAGACTTATCACATGTGGATAACCAACCATTTAACATTTATTACATTTGCATTGCTATCTAACAGATTAACTTGGATAATCCTACCCCATGTTTTAACTCTGTTCAAAAGAATCCTAGACTTCAAATGCTATAAAAAAAACTCTTTGTTAAAGGAGGTTTTCTTTTGAATGCTGACATTTAGAATCAGATGTCATCCAGGTTGCTCAACAAAGTATGAATTCCTTCCTTTAGTGGGAGTGATCCATCACCTCATCACTCTTAAGGGATACTCTGTATCTGGCAATAAATCCTATTGAGGAATCTATTATGGAATTTGATTAATCACTCAAACTATCAGAAGAAATAGCCTTATTTTTACTTGACAATGTCATTACTTAAGTCTTGTTTGATGTTACCAATGACTACGACAGACAGACATGCATAAAATATCTGCTGTAACTATTAGAATAAATGCAGTGTCAAATCTGTTATGCATATAAACAGCATTCTGTATTTCTCATCAGCTCAGGTTTTCTCTTAATGCATTTAACAATTGACAAGGCATAATAATGACATTGGTTGTAAAATTCTAATTAAATCTGCTTTCTAGAGGAAAGAGGAAACATTATGACTCTAAAACCAAGATACATTGTATTCTCATTAACTAAACCCTGCTGTTTTAACTATAATCCTGACTGTATTATACAAGAAAATGGCAAAACCTGCTACTGGAGAAGGAATGCAGAGAGCCTTGCTGTACCGGCTAGAGATCTAGGGTTTTCTTGTACTACTAGGGCATAAATACAGTTTATTGTCTGCATTCTTCCACAGCATCACTTTCATGATTTTAATTGTTGGTACATAATCATTTGCACGTGATTAGTTAGAAAGTTGTTTTTTTCATGAATGAATCCCCTTAATTGGAGAAACATTTTGCGACGGACAGTTGTGTGAAAAAAAGACACTCTCTTTGAATTCCATGGTTTTACATACCTGGACATAATAACGATCATCTATTCCTTAGCAGGTCTAAATATTAGGTAAATACACTGGGTGATGATTATAAAACAAAAGTCAAAATGGAGAAGCCATGTGTGAAAAACGTATGATTCAATAGCTTATAAGACCACCTTTAGCAGAAATAACATTAATTAATAGTTTTCTCTATGACTTTATCAGTCTCTCACATCATTGTGGAAGAATTTTTGCTTACTCTTCTTTACAACGTTGTTTCAATTCATTAAGGTTTGCGGGCATTTGATAATGCATAGCTCTCCTAAGGTCTGCCACAACATTTCAATCAGGTTGAGGTCTCGATTTTGAATGGGCCATTGCAACACCTTGATTCTTTTCTTTATAAGCCATTCTGTTGTAGATTTGCTGGTGTGCTTGGGATCAATGTCCTGTTGCACAACCCAATTCCAGGCTTTAGCTGTTGGACAGATGGCGTCACATTTGACTCTAGAATACTTTGTTATACAGAGGAATTAATGGTCGACTCAGTGACTGCAAGGTTACCAGGTCTTGTGGCTGCAAAAGAAGGCCAAATCATCACCCCTCCACCACCATGTTGACAGTTGAGGTGTTTGTGCTGAAATGCTTTGGTTTTTGCCAAATGTGGCGCTGTGCATTATGGCTAAACATCTCCACTTTAATTGTGTTTGTCCAATGGACATTGTTTCAGAAGTCTTGTGGTTTGTTCAGATGCAGCTTGTACTGTCATGAACATTAACATTTAGCATGCTAACTGAGGCCTGTAGAGTCTGAGATGTAACTCTTGTTTTTTTTTTGCAATTTCTCTGCGCATTGCATGGTCTGAACTTGTGGTGAATTTGCTGGGACGTCCACTCCTGGGAAGATTGGCAACTTTCTTGAATGGTTTCCACTTTTGAATTATCTTTCTTACCGTAGAATGTTTACATTGTTTGGAAATTGCCTTATAACACTTCCAGCTGAGTGCTCCAGACCAGCAAACTGCTAAAAGTTTGGCTATTATAGTGGTGGCCACAGTTGCTGATGAGGAGCATTTGATTAGTAGCACCTGTCTGCTACTTAGCATATTAATTCTTATGGAAGCAGTAGGGGTGCACATAGTTATTCACACATGGCTTCTCCATTTGGGCTTTATTCTTCTTGAATAATGACACTGTGTAATATGTCATGTGTTGTTGTTCATCTGAGGTTGATTTTACCTAATTTGTACCTAACATGCTAAGCAACAGATGGTTGGGATTATGTACTGATGTAAAACCATAGAATTCAGAGAGGGTGTACTTTTCACACAACTGTAGGTAAAAATTATTTCCAATAACTGTAATATAGTTAATGTATATGTTGTTTATGTCATAAAAACCAGTGCTAAAATATTAAGTCAGTGGTACAAAACGGTAGACTGTTGCATCGCACCACAGAATAAAGTGAATGCACGGACTGCACAGCCTACCATTGCACTATGGAATCTCTCGTATCCGGCCTATTTACACAATAGAGCACTGTGTCTAGTCAGCATAGGCTCCATAGTGAACTTACACCATGTGGTGCATGCAGCGTGCCAAGATATTATAGCATTCCGTATAGAGGACAGCAGCCATAGAAGTAAGGGGTGGCTTGGGCACTGCACTGGGTTAGGCCTAGGACATCATTTAGCCAAGGTATGTCTCTGACCGTACACTATTAATGTTATAAGTTATAATGTTTTAAAGGAACATAGAGTTATGTACTTCCCTTTTACCAAAATACATGCATTATGTTTATTTATATAGTGCCAGGAGATTCAGTAGCACTTTAAAATCACATTCAACAAGCTGATACAAAAGTAGAATACAGCCCTGCTCTTGGGAGCTTACATTAAGTAATTTTTTTCATCATTTTGATGTGTATATGATTTATATGTTCTATATATTCATGCAGGTAAACTGAATGTATACAGTTTAGTTTGTAAGCCTTTCTGTCTGCTCTTTTTTAAATAGCAGCTGTTTCAAGCTATGAAGGTGTCTAACTGCCTCTTTTACTATTTATTCTAGTGTCTTGACCTTTTGTTAATCAAGCTTACCAAGCAAACAGTTCCAGACTGGTACCATGTAGATAAGGAGCAGTTAAGATAGATTTTATAGAAAGCAAATAATCAGATCCTTTCCACTATCTTAAGAAGAGGCAAGAAAACCCAACTGAACTTGAAAAGAAAGTTCGACTAACACATTTGTTAGCAATTGTTAGAAATGTATGCAGTAAAACATAAATGTATTTATTTAAGATCATGAAGAAAATGTTATTAATCATTATTTATTGATAAAATTGTTAGCTATCCATAAGGTTTTAGTTCATTTGTTTTAGGTATTTTCTGTGAAATCAATCTCCTTCAAATCAATAGTATATGTATGGATTTACCAGAGAACTGGTAAAATGAGAACAAAAATGATAAACATAAAAGCATTCAAGGCAAAATGCATGCTTATATTTCATGTAAGATGGGAGATGTGTGTATGGGTTGATTCAGGAGATCAAAAGGACTTACTGGAAATTTATAGCACTGCGTGTAAGGATAATTGTAGAACTTATTGATGCCTATATTTTAAGGATTTTTGTGTACCACTCCTTTGCATACAATGTTAAATTATATTGAAATACTGCATATTTGATATAGGGGTGTTCCACAAAAATAATTAAAGAAACATCCCTTCATCAAATATGCAGTATTTTAATAGACTGTAGACTATTTCAATAGTATGGGGGAAAGACACAAGAGGCTTAAAAGACACATAAATAAGCATTTTGTGGCATATTTATTCTTAGCTAAACAATTGGAAGGTCGAAACCTAATGTAGCTTTACACTGTACACTGTACACCATATTGTTGCATTATATTTGTTGAATTCAATATGCTCAAAACCATTTAGTGTATTAGAGGCTGGTCCCTGTTAGACTAAAACACTGAAATGTAGTCTTCAAATAATATGCAGAAGAGGCAATGGCAGCATGCTATCTGATCGTGTTATCTCAGACCTTGAAATGCATTATCCGTTTTCCTAGAAATGGAATTTTGACATGCAAAGCACTTTTGTAGCCAGTAAAAAATTTCTTGGCTGTTGATCTCACTTTCTAGCTGTGGAATCTGACCTGAGCTACAATGGAATGCTGCACTTGTGAGGTTTAAACTGATTTTAGCTACTGGGATTTGGCAAGTGATATAGTTCTGTAGGACCTGTATTTATATTTTGGATCTTATATTACTCAGAGCAATGAACAATTCATTTGGTTGTGTGGTCTCCATAGCCTCTAGGTATAAATAACTAAGGGAAGCAACTATTAAAGGGACACTCCAGTGCCCCATGCAGCTTCAGCAATGAAGAATGTATATTAAAGTACTTTTGTAAGTACATTAATGTGTATTTTTGTAGGTACATGCACACACCCTGAAACTCTCATGTAAGTTTATGTGTTCCTATGTTTGGTAATTTAATAGGAAGTAAATATTTCAGTGGTAAGTACCGGTAAATGTTATTCTTATAATATCTTAATTAGTTTTTGGGACAAGCCTTAAATAAGATGCAAAGTGAGCAATCAGGCAGAATGAGGGGGCCAAATGCATGCATAGATTAGAGAGACATGTTTTATACATATACCAAGACCCTTCTAAATTGGGTTATAATATATTCACTCCCAGGGTCAATGTTACAGAGCTCCATTGTGAATTGCACAGGAGTGTGACCAGAATATATTGTGAAATCTACACAGTAGCTTACTTGGGTGATAATACCTCAAGTTGAACCAACTGTTTCAGTGTAATATTACATCATTTTATGCCACTGGAAAAAATTAGATACAATGTCCAGTGTCCAATAACATGCTAAAGCTAGAATCCTTAACATTTGAAAAGCAAAAAGTGTCTGTAAATAGTTATTAATAGGCAAATGCTATTTTGGCTGCAAGTAGGACAAAAAGTTGAAATTGTAGTACTTCATTAGAAAAATTTGTCAACAGTGTTATTTAGTTAGGTAAAGAGGAAGGTAATAAAACCCCGTTAAAGATGAACAAGAATTCTGGGACAGCCAATCAAAATGATCCATTTGTGCACAGATTCATTGATCCTGGAACCGTTGAGACTATTGATGTAGAGTGATGATACAAACTCTTACTAGGGTGTAGGTGAATAAAACAGACCAGTATTCTTATTACACAATTTGCTGTATGCATTATTATAATCATGAATGCAATAAGATACAATGTGGAAATTAGTATTAGTTTTTTTTCGGATTATGTCATTATAAAAAAAACAGATTAAGGCAAAGAGGATTGGTGATTATTAAAATCTTGACAAGAGTTTGAACAGATACTTGCAATGTCTAGCTGCAGTACATTTAGTTTAAGTTGAATACTTGTGAATAAACTTACTTGCCTTCCTCTAGTGAGTGGTTTGAGTTTAAGTCAGTTGTATTACCTCTGTAACTTGACTGACAACTCCAACTGCTTTGAATCGAGCCCAAAATGTTTTCTGTGATGCAAGAACAGGGGTGTGAATGGGCAATAATATTGCCCGATAAGCCTTGCAATGGATGTCCATACTCCAGAGCAAACTTGAAGAGATTGCCTGTGTGCCAATACTTCATTGATCTGCCTTTAATTCTATGAATGATATATATAAAGGTTGGTGGTTACAGACATGGAAAGGTCTGTGAGCACTGAAATTATGCTTAATCCATTTTGCTAATCTGTGTTGCAATGTACATAAAACTGATTTATTTATTCCTTGGAGATGCAATCTCTAATATAATGCATTATGCTGAGAAAAAAAATTGAACTCTTTCGAGAGACAGAATTTAAAAAAAAAAAATATTTGGCATGTATCATCAATGACAAATTCCTGGGATTACTGAGCCCTTTGATCCAAAGGCAATACACTGAAGGTTGCGAAAATCATATGAATGCAGCATGGAAACAGTTTTGGATTGAAGGCAA
>VKOC01000773.1:0-25973 GCA_009364415.1 Spea multiplicata | reverse complement strand
AACGGGAAATCAACAGGAACGCGTACTGAGAAGACACTATGCAAGATAGGTACAACCATCAGAAGGCAAGCTGGTAGGTTTCTGAGGCTCTTAAATAGGAAGGGGAAGTCCAGACCTCAATTAGCGTATTCCCGCCATAATTTCAAACTGCCGTTACGTCACTTCCGGTCCGTGGGCATTTTGGGATTGGCGAGATCTCAAATTCCTAAAAGGACCGGTAGTACCGGCTGGCGCCACTAGGTGGCGTGCAGAACGTGTACACGCTGCAGGTTCGGACCGGATTCCAGTAGGCGGCGGCTGCCGTGTGGAGTTGCGGGGTCTTCCCCGTCCTCGCGGCGGCAGAGGCTGTCTTGCGGAGGAGGGAGGTCTTCCTCTCCTCCGCGGCGGTTAGAAAGCTGTGTGAGCAGGGCGGGCGGGGTCTTCCACCTTCTCCGCTGGCGCGCCGGCTGTACGTCAGTAACGGCGGGGTGGTTCTCCCTCTCGCGCTGAGAGGGTAGAGGCATGCATGCGACAAGGTGGGGTCTCCCCCTCTTCCGTGGCGGCTGATGCTGCTGTGGTGAAGCCGGCGGCCTCCCTCTTTTCTGCGGCGGCCGAAGATCCGCGGACCCGGAGGAACCGGCAGTCAGGTACGTTACAGATCCAGCCTATATTCAGCTAGGATTGGAAAATATATATGTAAATATTTGATTGTAGTTATTCGTATTTGTCTGTGTTTTAGGTAAAAAAAAAATAAAAAAACCAGGAGTCAAATGAAAGTGTTTAGTTTTGAGGGTGTTCATCTCACTCTTTGTGGTGTCTTCTGTAACCTGTAGGATATTTAAATATGTAAACTCTGACCGTTGTGCATTCCAAATGGCCAACCCCAGTTAACATCTACTGCAGCGGGGCTGAGCTGGTCCTGCATAATGTAGTTAAATCAATGAGATGACATTCGACAAATCTTTCCTCATTACTACATAAAATTAATCTTCTAATTACATTCACAGTATGTGAGAAAGAGAAAAAAAAAGCACCTGTTAAGTAACTGGAACCGACATCATGAAATATTGAATATAAATATGGAAGGGTTAACAAGCCTTCTAATGATTCGAGTTTATTCCTAGGAGATTAACACTTATTTGCACCCTAGGTTTGGGCACATCCTCACCCGAAAATTTCACTTTATGTCTCTGATTAATGCTAAATAATCAATCATAATCCATCGCCCAAAACCTACTACAATAATATTTTAATTTGGTAAAATATCTTTATTATATATATATTATGATATATATATATATACTTATATATTGTATATTCCTCACATTGCATTGTGACATTGATCTGTAGTTATTCTAAGCAGTCGTTTGCAGCATTGCATTCAGATTTTTTAAAAGAACTATTTAACTACGTCTAAAGGATTTGACAGAAGGCCTGTCCATTGAACTAAGTGCTAGATGACCTTTTGTATTCAAAGTGCCTCGTACAAACACATCTGCATAACTTATTTAAATATAAATGAGGCCAGACCATGCCAAGATAATGCAATGGAGAAAATGTGCTGTCATGAGTAACAAATAGTTTCAGAAGTTCAACATTTGGCAACAAATACGATTTCAGCTCAATACGTTTCCTGAAATATAAAAATACTACCAATATCAGCTTTGCAATCAGAATTTTGAATTATATATTAAATTTGGATAATATCTGTGTTAAAAAAAACACAATATGCTAACACAGCGAGGAACATTTCCCTCTCATGATTTGCTTTCTTTTTCCATTTCATGTAAAGCCCCATGGATGCATAATATATGAATGATTACCCTCCATCATAAGCTGAGAAGATAAAAATTCACTGGCACAGTTATAATGTATCCGATTCATATGCGTCATTAAACTAAGCTAGATAGTTTTATGTTGACATAATGTAATTCTGAAATAGAATCCTGTATTTACAAAATTTATATACTCAGAGACTGTGCTTTTTTCTAATTATCCATCCATTTTATAGCTATGTTGATGTGGAATTATACTTATAATCAAGTTTTATTTTTACAATTTTATGTTGTATATGTACTCATTTACAATTGAATGAATATATGAAAATTAATGTAATCAGGGAATGAATTTCAAATGTCCTGTGTCCCAACCAAGTTTCCCCCCCCTCATTAAATAGGTAGCCTTAAATGTTCCTAAAAGTTGGTTCTAGTTGCCATATGTATCAATGCAAAAAGGTGAAATATCAGGACAAAGTGCAATATTTAAAGCAATATTTTAAATATTTGAATCATCAAAACAAGTGTTTCTATTTTTCATTTTTTATTATTTTTTGTTAAATTTCCTATACAGTTACCTAGGTATACTATATATTTTTTGTATGAATCTAAATAATATTTTTAATGCAAATTGTTTTTTATGACATTGCATTCTAAATACATAGACATTATGAAGTTGGGTCTTCCCTTTCCATCTATAACAGCTTGCACTCTTCTAGGAAGGCTTTCCAGAAGATTTAGGAGTTTCTGTGGGAATTTTTGCCCATTCATCCAGTAGAGCATTTGTGAGGTCAGGCGCTGATGTTGGATGAGAAGGCCTGGCTCACAATCTCCGTTCCATTTCATCCCAAATGTGTTCGATGGGGTTGAGGTCAGGGCTTTTTGCGGCCATTCAAGTTCTTCCATACCAAAGTTATCCAACCACTGACGTTACTGCAGCAGGGCCCGGTGCAACCCCTGCGACCCATTGTTCCTCTATCCTGATACCGATTTAAAATAGTTTCGAAAGGGTCCTTACGACCTGGAATGCACCAACCAACCTTTATGTAAGTGTGTCCCAATGCTCTTACCCATATAGTGGTGCACAAAGCAAGGTTCATAACGAGATGGTTGGATGACTTTGGTGTGGAAGAACTTGACTGAACTGCTACATAGATTGCGAACCAAGCCTTCTCATCCAACATCAATGCCTGACCTCACAAATGCTTTAATGGATAAATGGGCAAATATTCCCACAGAAACTCTCCAAAATTTGTGGAAAGCCTTCTCTGATAAGTGGAAGCCGTTATAGCTGCAAAGGGGTGATCAACTACACATTGATGCCTTTGTATTTAGAATGCAATGTCATAAATGTTCCTGGTGGTTTAATGGTCTTAAAAAAACTTAGTTACCTACACTAATTCAAAATTTAATTATTGAACAGAAAAGGCATCAAAATACTGTGATGAGAATGGAAAATGGTTCCAACATCCTGAAAGCAATCGGACATGGTCCAACTATACGTTGTGTATTTCTTTTACAAATGAGAAACTGAAGGTAAGAGATATTGTTACTTTGTTATAGTATATTTATTGTAATCTTGTTTGGAATGTTTGAAGGTGCTAAACCGGTCTTGACTTTTGGAGCTCTTCTTGATCACATGTATTACATTTATTCTAATATGTCAAGCTTTTTTGTGTGACTTAATTTTTTTTATAGTCATAGCTTATAATTTACCCTTGACTGGATTGGGTAAAGGTGATGGAAAACCCTTCCACTTAAATTTAAGTGGTAGTAGAAGTATTATTAAACACTCATCTACAGACACCAGACAAGCCAGAAGGCTTATTTTTCTCGCAGAAATCTCATGGTGCTGCCACAACCACAAGGGATTCTGGGTAAGCGCATGCAAATAAGGTTAACAATTATCACCTTTGCCTCTGTATCCACTTCATACACGGATCCCTTGAAAGTAATTGCCCGCTGCACAACAACCTTGTTGTTGTGGCAGCACCTTGAGATTTGAGATTGGGAAAATGTGAAACTTTATTCTCTGATGTTATATCAGTGGCCAGCGTGTGATCATATTTTGTTATTCCTGGATTTTGGCGACACACAATAATTTCATCAATCTAACTTTCCAACTTAACTGGAAGGAAAATGAGGATATTGTCTGTTCCACATGTGTGGTCCCATAGATTATTTTATTGCCACCAAGCTCTTTCAGCTGCATGAAGGCTAAACAGGGTTACAGACAGATTTAAGCATTGACTGCCAAATAAAGCATTTCAGTAAAAACTGATATGTTCTTAATATGCCAACATTTTCATTCATTTAGCAAAATTGAAATATTTTTTACATTTATTTATTATTTGAAAACATGTTCTCTAAGCTATTTGGCATTAGTTATGTTTTAACCAAATCTATAAATTTATTTTAACCTGTTTATCTATTTGCATGAAATTTCAGATATATCTCATATTTACATAAAATGACATATACAAATTACCGGTACTTTACAAGAACTTACTAATTGCTTCGGTTTATATCATTACATAATTTGTCTATCCATAAATCAACCTATCTATTACCAAGGGGTAGCAAATAAGTTAAATAAGTTAAGGCGGTGAGTTCTTGTGGATTTGGGTGCTTTTGCTTGATGTTTGTAAGAGTTGCCACAGCAGGTCACGTTGACAAAAATAAAAGCATCACACAAATATGCAGAGGGTTGGGGATCATTTTCAATTTATACATAATGGTTGCATTTGCATGTAGTTTCCTTCCAGCGGAGATGGTGTTGGGTATTTTTTAGCATACCTTCAGTCCCAAGAAGGAAAAAATATATATCAATTACATTTTTGTACTTCAGGCAAGATTCCTTAGATGGCTCAATCTTCCCTAAAACTTCCATGATTCTATACTAAGGATAGCTGCATGGAGTGTATTAATTTTTTTGTCAAGTATATATGTCTATATTTTATACATATTAATACAGTACTTAACTCTGACACACACATCTCTTCTTCCATCATAAAAAATGTATGATGCGTAAGCTTTAAAAATGGAAAAGGTCTCTTCATTTAACAGTCTTTTTATACCTGTTGAACGTACCTCCAGGATCACACTAAATTCTTATGAGCAAGAATATCTGGCATCTCTGAGATAAAAGCAGCCCCTAGAAAATAGTTAAACGGTCAAAAAACCATTTTAAGCAAAATGCCTGTAATCAAAAAGCACATTTAATGAGAATGGAGAGAAAAAAAGATAATTGGATACCCAGTCAAGAAATGTTTGTGGGACCACCATCCTTCCACTCTCATTCTAATCTTTTCAGAAATCATGGTGGCATTGCTGATCGGTATGTTATTTAGGACTTTAGAATTATGTGGGCTTCAGAAGGTTGATGACAGATTGACAACCTGCTAGAATTTAACAACAAGCTGTCAAGACATGCAGTTGAAGGACATTGGTGTCTTCTCTGCAATGCAGTTGGAGATCTGTGTGATTGCCACCCTTTGTATCTTCTGAACGTGACCGGGAAGTAGCTAAAGCTTACACAACACGTAGTGACATTCAAAATAAATTGTTACCGAAGACTGGAGACTCTGAACAGAAGAGATACCCCTATGGGGTAGTAAGACAGGGTTCTAGATATAAGCTATAGGTGTTTTTATCAGGATCCTATCTAAAATGTTAGGAATAGGAAAGAAGTTTCAAGATCAAGACCTTCATTAGGTTCCTTGAAAATACCATACTATACTATCAGTATATAAGCTTGTATATATATATATATATATATATTTATACAATTTAAATGTAATACTTTGCCACAAAAAATGCTGCAACGTTGCATGAATAATACTTTTTAGAAAGCTTATCAAATGATTTTAACCTGTTTAACTAGTGTATTGTGCAGAGAGCAGCCAGAAGTACTGATATGTTTATTAGTTCATGATCCTCTGCTTTTTATTATAAAGTGAAAATACAGATTGTCTCGAAGGTTATATTTATTATTCAAACTATCACAATAATAAACCAACAAACCCAGTAAAAATGTGTTCAAGGGACATAAAACTTCCAAAAACAAACAATTGCATTCACAAGCTAAACAACTGACCATAATTGTTAGTATTAGCGATATCCATTGAAGTCCATAAATGTTAAGAGCCCTTTGTAGCATCAGCTGGGTGTTTATAAATATCAGATCATTCAGCCCGATCTACCAGAATTCCTGCTGCTAAGTCACATCTGGGCAAATTAACATAATAGCTAAGAGACATAAAAATGCTTATGGATTTTTTTCCGCTCCATATACAATACCATCTCTGGTAAGTAAGATGTCCCCTTTGCAATGCTATTCACACAAAAAATACCCCAATAAGATGCATATACTAGCCTTAATCAACTAGGTGGGTTTTACAACCCTCTCTGCTGCAAAACTGCTTGATGGGCCACTTAATAGAGAGAGATCTCCGATTCTCACTTGGTTCCTTTATTCTTTCTATCAATGGCTTTGGCGCCAGGATTTGAAGGTCTGTAAGAACAACTCTATTGGTGGCCGGCAGGGGGCTCGCCTGGCATCAACCAGTGAAGGACAGCTGCTCTTCATTGGTTGAAGCCAGACGAGCCCCATGCCGGCAACCAATAGAGTCGCTCGTATGGACCTTTAAATCCTGGAGCGATCCTACAGGTTCCCGTATTAACACCTGCTATACCTCAGGCTTAAGATAGGCTAGAGACAGTGACTTGTATGGGGGAAGGGACCAGGGTGATTAGCTAGGAGATATTTACGAAGACGAACATGTAGAAACGAAGATTCTTTATGTTGTGCGTCATATTTGTTTGAACAACCTAAACGCAACATCTGTGTTTGTTTTCATGTTCTCCCGAATAGGAATATATAAAAGTCTAGTTCTTATCTGCCGTCAAATTCTGTTTTTCTAGATATTATTTCTGACCAGTGTATCAGAGAAGATGGAACTATATGCTTTCCTTAATGACATTGTAACAATTATCGGAGCTGAAATACCTACACAACCTATTGCACCATATTGTATATTTGTAAGCAAAGGTGGAAGACTGAAAAAACCCCAGTATTAATCTATTAATCTGAATACTGGTTCGAACTGATCTCTTCCCGTCTGTCTGACTCAGATACGTAAATGATTGTTTTAATGACTTTCAATTTGAAAGGACCCCAAAAATGATCCTAGCTGATTATACATATACTGTATATATGGTGCTGTTCACACATTGTCTTTTCTGTATATGTCAAATGAACAGTTACAATGATTATACCATGCGTGTCTAAATGTATTCCATGGTAATGCCAATGGGAGAAAACATTGAGGGATTACAAATATTTCGGCATTAGGAAACGCTATTTAAATACATTCTTTCTGTTTATATTGTTAAGGATATTATGATTCAGCCTAAAGGACAGCACCGGTTTTTAATCATGAATTTAGAATTTAGATTAGTTTGTAAATGCTCTTCACTCACTAGAGGGATCATTTGCCTTAGGAATGTAGCTATACTTCTAAGAATTATTTTCTTTTTTTTAAGTCATCTTCTTTTCATCATCTCTTCTTTTCTTTTTCTCGTAGATGGCCTTGATACTTTACTACATGGCTATCGTAGGACATACCTTGTCAATTGTTTCCTTGCTGATTTCCCTTGGAATTTTCTTCTATTTCAAGTAAGTGTCGCCTGAATACATAATTCCAATGTTAATTTTATCTTCTGTTGCAATGTAGTGTGAAACAGAAGGTGTGGAAAGCTGATTTTGAAATAATTAGTGCTTGTTTATCACTAGTTAATGAAAGTCACTTCTGCTTTTCAGCGCTTAAAATACAAAGCTACATGTTTTAATCAAATTTAATATAACATTTTCTATGCAAACTTGTACCGACCCCCCCAAATTATGAATTTTATGATGTTCTGTGTTTTAATGTGTGTTTAATTGCTATACAAGAGGGGTAAATGGTAATGAGCTTGGATTTTTGGGAATTAAATGGTAATTGTCTAGAATAAACAAATTGAATACCAAAAAACCCTAAGCTATATTTTATTTATATAAAATATATGGTTGATGGTTGATATATATATATATATATATATAGTTGATTTACATGCTTTACATGTGTGTAACTAAAAATCAGCTCAATTTTATTTTTTATTAAGTTCTTTTGTAATTAATACTTTTAGCCTTAGTGGTTTGTAAATAGAAGTTTTTTTGTAGTTAATTGTCATAAATACGATCGATAAACATTGACACAGAGGGATTCAGAGTAAATAGGGTAGAATTATTTTTTTAATAAAATGACACAACTTATTTATTTTATTATTTTTGAAAAAGACAACACAGAAAGATTTAACAATAATAATGCTTGAAATTTGTCCTAAGAGTTGAACAAAGAAAGGATAAAGATTACCGGATTGTCATTTGGTAAACCCGTACTTGGCAGTGTGTGGTCTTTTTGTACATCGATGTCATAACAGAGCAAAAGATCCTGATGGACTACCTATAAGTACAGTCCTTACTCACATGCATGCACACTGGTAGTCTTACTAGTAAAGCAGGGTCACGTAACCTGCACAGTGCATGCTGGAGGTGCGTGGGCCAAGTGGCCATTAGTACAGTGGAGACCCTCAG
This sequence comes from Spea multiplicata, assembly GCA_009364415.1. NCBI lineage: Eukaryota > Metazoa > Chordata > Amphibia > Anura > Pelobatidae > Spea > Spea multiplicata. The sequence continues at coordinate 17,585 of VKOC01000773.1, read as the reverse complement.
AGTTCACAAATACCACTGTGTACAAGAGAATCATGCTTCTTCCCTCCATGAAGAGAACAGACGACAGGACAGAATTTGTTTAAGCTCGTCTTGCCTCCTTTTTGCTACAAACTATTATACTGATTGAAAAACAAAGACCATAAGCTATTGTCGGTTTAAATACATCAATTTAATGAATCTAAAAGCTTTGCAGACGGCAATTCCTCTTCAAATCTTCTATAATCCCTTTGCTTAGATGTCTTTGTAATATACAACTTTTACCCTCTAGTGGTAGCTATTTTTTTCCTGCATTTGGCTGGGAAAAGTGTTTTTTGTTATCTAGTCAGGTAGTATTCAATTATTAATAAGCAGAGAATAAAATTTATCTAATGGAGCACAATATAGGTTCTACAAATTAACTTTAATATGTTACTCCCTTGTAATTTCCTTTCAAACTTCCAACCAACCAAGCACCTAAAGAAGTACAACATGAAGTTCATTTAACCAGACAGGATTGAATAAAACATTTAGATTATTTTGTATGTTGCAGAATGGAATATTCTATTCTATTGCCAATATATAAGTACGTTTAATTTGTTTCAAATCACGTGTGAGACTTACACACTCACATGTTGTGAATGCTTTTCAGATCATCTGTATTGATTCCCCCCCCCCCCCAAAAAAAAAGAAACTTTAAATACTAACAATGGTTGATTTTGGAAGCTAAATATATTTTTACCATGTAAATTTTCCTTATTTCTCATTTCTGTGTCACACTTTGGATTCTATAATTTTGACTAACATAACCACTGAGATGCTATATAATCAATCCTGGGAATTTTCATGGTTGTGGTTGTAGGGTTGAGAGCAGGTCTGGAGATAGCCACGCATAAGGTCTGCCCTAGCCCCTGGTTAGATTTAAATGGGGTAGGAAGGGGTAAGAGAAAGGCCCGAAGTGGGATAGAACGTAGGTGGGGAGTGGACAACAAATGCCTCACCCGAAGCTCTTGGAAAGCAATACTTGACCCAGAAGCTCCAGATGGGACCCAATAAGTTCTCTAGTATAGGTATAATAGGTCATATATATTTTATCTTACTTAGCATAGTTTAGGCATCTAAACAAAGAAGTCAAAGTTGCTTCACACATTTTAAACAAATAGTTACATTTATACCCACAAGTGGCATTTGTAACCATACCATCCCTTCTTCAACTGATATTAGGCTTTATTTTTAATTCTGCTTTATTTAAATCATTAAAAGGGTCTCATTGTTTTCAACCACAGCCACTTTGATCATTTGATCATCTTATCCAAACACATTAATATAAACTGTGCTTATAGTAGAAAGAGGCTAGGATATATGATCCCATAACCAGGATGCTCAGAAATGGATAGATTTAAGATCCCGGCTTGGTCACACCACTTGTCCACGTGTAAAGGCCCTGTGTATACTGATGAGCACATGGAACTCCTTAGCTGGGCTTCAGTGAAAGACAGTAATGTCCTTCAAATCCTGCCTTATCCATGCTGTCCATAATACGAATTGGGCTATCAACCCTTCAATGGGTCAATGGATGACGAGACAGTGGATCAATGTAGTTTACTGCTTAATCTAGAAGAATAAAATCTACATACATACTAAAGTGAGGTTCAATTAAAAACAGTTGGCTCCAAATATATTAAGAGTATAAACTTTATTAATGATCTGTGAATGTAAGGAAAGGAATATCACACTCAATTTTCAAACAACTGTAATGTTTCAGTAGGAAGAACATATATTGTATTTCTCGTATAAACGGAATGTTTAATATGTTTTAAATGCTGAGTGCCAAGAACAAATTAATTTTCTTTATCCTCTGTTTCTGTACTCCTTGTCATAGAGTCACTATGTTATTGTGCTTACTGTTAATGTATTCAACATCTGCAGTGTCCATAATTCATTAAGACAATAGTGAGTATTTAAAATAAGTGTACCATGTCCTTTAATGTCATACTTTTGCTTGTGTTATATATTGCAGGAGCCTCAGCTGTCAGAGAATAACATTACACAAAAATTTGTTTTCTTCTTATGTCATGAACTCGATATTTACAATTGTTCATCTTATCGCAATAGTACCAAATTCAGAGCTTGTGAAAAGCGACCCTGTAAGTATTGTTTTACTATTGCTTCAACAGTAGCAGCATTTATCCAAACAGTTAAAGAAACAGTCATGTCCCCAAAGTTGTATTGTTATTGTTAAACCCCTTCAGGCCCTGTTTTTTTTTTATACCCAAAAGCCCTTGCGATTTTTTTATCATATGTTTCTTAAACCATGATTCACCTTTTCTATATTTGATATGTTTAGGACAATAAGTGCAATCAGCCTGCTGAGTCTCTCTTGTCTTTGAGTGGACTTCCGTTAAAAAGCACGATCAGTCGGCAGTTTCTGATGACAGGGCAGAGTCCAAGTTGTCAACAGACATCAAGGAGATGCCCCTGACACTGTAACAAACACAGGACTTACTAGTACGTCCTAAAGGGCGTCTCGGCACAGCTTTTACTGATTAGAAAGAATGTGGAAGAAGTCCACTTATGGATGATCCCTATTTTAAACAGAAGCCGCCGTGGAGGCGTTAAATGAGCCAGAAGCCATATTTTTTAACACCATTAACTAAGGATTGCTTGCGCCAATCTGCTTGCAGTAAAATGCACTGCAGTTTATGTGAAATGGACATTAATATGTATTTAAAATTAAAATAAGGCTGGGGTGCTCCTTTATTACTCTTGGAATCTAAGGGTAACTTTATTATTCCAATTATGTGTCAAAGACAAAACTATTTTATAGTTGGACATAGAAGTCTCTTTCTATATTATATCATCCAAAGAAAATTCCATTCTGCAAACTGCAAGTAAAAATGAATACCCAATAGAGTAAAATACAGTAGATTATAGGCAGATGAGCATATTGTAATAAATGCATACAAATGAGCAATTATGCAGTATTTTCCCACGATACAGACGTTGAAACTGTAATTGACAATGTAATATATTTTCTATTTTATCTAAACGTCTATTTTCTGCAACCCTCAAGAGAGGAATGTGAAGAGAGAATCGGATTACATTCCTAACCAATAGTAGCATGAAATGTTTTTAGTCCCTGATCAATATAGGAATATTAACTGTCAATCAATTGATTGATAGAATTGCAGAGCATATGTTACACCTAAAAATAGCATTATTCTTGTGATTTTTTTCTCTCCCAGTGCACACAATCCAAATAACTATGTCAATACTATGAATACTAATCATTCCCTCTCCTCTCCATCTATTTCAAAAAACAAATCTAATTAAATACTCATTTAAGCCAACCAAGTTTCCTTTGTTGCCCTTAGCAATCTATGGATATGGATAACTCATTTTTCTTGCGGCAGGAAGGTATAGTTCCAAACTTCGTTTTTGTTTTTGTAAATGTCAAGATTTATTATAATATTTAACGCCATGTAGTCTTACCATCTGACCTTTTGGAAAACGTGTTATAATATTGCAAAAACACGTCTTTTCCCTCCATACGCAGAGTTAGTAAAATGGTGTGCTTTACATGCTAATGAAATCATTATATGGTAGTTTTATTTATATTTAATAATGTCCTTGATAGGAACATCACAACTTGTTTTCAGATCGGTCTATGATCCAATGACTCATCCTCAGCATAGTACCTATTTAACCAAAATTCACAGTTTAGATAAATAAGCATATGTAATTTATTAGTACCCTTCCACAAATATGCAACTTTAAATTCTGTTGAGTATTGTTTTGGACTTTTTAAAGATAGTCTGATTCTCCTGGAAGTTCATCCTAAAAATTGTGAGATCAATTATTTTGCACATATACCTGTCATGAACCGGGGAAGCAGGTCTAGTAGGAGCCCAGGTGGAGGGGATACGAGGGGCTCTGTCTGTACCCCACGATGCATGATGGCTTGGGGTCGGTACAGACAGGCGTCGGAAAGAAACCACAGACAGGAGATGCAGATTAAGAGTTGTATTAGATACGATGGTACAACAATATATATACAAGGCAAGTCACTTGACAGGAAGCCCTCTTGCGGGGCACACGGCAGATAAGCCCTCTTGCGGGGCACACACGGCAGATAAGCCCACTTGCGGGGCACACGGCAGATAAGCCCACTTGCGGGGCACACGGCAGGAAGCCCACTTGCAGGGCACACGGGAGGAAGCCCACTTGCAGGGTACTCGACTTGGGAGTCCACTTAGTGGGGCGCTGGCCGCAACTCAGGAGCAAGGCAGGTACTGGAGCAAGGCAGGTACCAAACAGGTAGTCCTCTGACTTCAATGTCAAGGCCCAGACTGCAGGGCTGGGCAGGTTTATAAAGGCTGACTTGATAATGTAAGCAACTGCAGCTGGACCTGATAATTGGTTTGAGTGGTTCTGAATGGCAAGGGCGGCCACTAGTGGCTGGAAACGTAAAATGAATGATGCAACGTATCAACAAGTCCAGCCAGCGCATGGTGAAACGTTACACTCCCCCTGTCAGCAAAAAGCCATCATTTCTGGTTTCCTGCTTACCAGTCTCTTGAAGAGCTGCTCTGCCTGAGCGCTGATATATAAGGAATGACATCATAATCTGACACTCCCTTTCAGTAGATGTGACTGCTTATATCCACCAGAAGATCACTAGAAGAAGGATATACGCGGCAGGTTCTGCCCCTGCTGGTCGATTGCATGCATTGCAATCAGCAATGTAAGTCAATAGAGACTTGCTTGCTGATCACAGTGCGATCAGTGTAGGGGAGATCGGAGGGGAAAAGGGAAAAAATTGTGCTATTTTTAAACAAAATATAAATAAAAATTAGCAATAAAATATATTTAAACCTACATAAATAAAATAGTGAGCTCAGTGATGTCATTGTGATGAGCGATGTGATCTAGCCACAGTGCAAATAAATAAAATAAGTAAATTAATAATAACAAAGCTCTTACATCCCATTGTTCTTGCACCACATGTAAAAGTATAGCCCCTGCCTGCTTTCACTACCCACAAGCAGGGTAAGTTTGAAATGCCGGCCCCCCTGCCGACGCCTCTGCTCATTATCTACCCTTCCTCTCCCTCCCTATTATCTACCCTATCCCCCCTTTGTATTTCAGTTACCTTCCAGCAATCCAGCGGCAAGTCTCACTGCTCTGCCGCAGTGCGTGCTGCTTCACTGCTGAGCGCCGGAAATGACGTCATGTTCCGGTGCTCAGCATTACAAGCCAGCAGCGAGACCAAGCTAGAGGGCTCGCAGAGGAAAGAGACGGGCGCCGAGCGGGTACTGACAACTTGATAAGCGAAAACCACTCGGCGTCCCTCTCTCTCCACTGCTTAAAAAAAAAAAGTGCCATCTCTTAAAAAGTGCCACCTTGTGCAATTGCCCCACTCTGCTCCATGGCAGGGCCGGCCCTGCCCACAAGCCAGATGTATTAAAAATTCTACCCTTTAGGGTACTATGTAAGGAACACATGCTGTTGAACATAAAACATCTGTATATGCAGTATATATGGGGATACCTCAGGGGATGTTAATGAAAATAAATTGGGTCGTTGTTCATCAGTGGCAGTTACTGTGTAGAAGACATTGAACAAAGTAAATTGACACAATATATATATATATTTTTTTATTTTAAACATTTTTACATACTAGCACACCCAATTATTATTTTTTGCATGTTTCTTTGGTTTCAAATGAAAGCCGTAATTTTTTGGAAAAAAAGAATGCATAATTTGTGTGGTTACTTTAAACACAGAAAAGGGGAATAGTAATTAAACCCACTGTTACAGACATAGGGCTGCAGAGAACTTTAACCCCCCATTTAGATGTTTTCTTCCTGTTGTACATTCCCCAAATGGAATAAAATCATGTTCCCGGACCTTTCTAAATGAACCCTTTACCAGTTATTCCTGCTTTCCTTGCCCTGTGAGTCCCAGCCGCGATTTCCCTGAAACTGTTTAGCGTCTAGGATCTATGGAAATGCCTGACTTAAGACCCTAGATATCTTACCCGAGACACCCACTGCCCCCCCAGAGAGCTCTTTTGTGGATCTGTAGGATACTTGGTGGGGTACAGGCAGGAGTGGTTACTGAGGGAGCACTCACTGGGGAACCACAGTTTATCACCATCTTCAGACTGGGGTCCAGCAGCCACGGCTATAGATCCTCTGCCTGGATGCATCACAGACTGTCCCAGGGAACTTTCAACTGCTGTCTCTCAGTCTCTCAGGGCACTTTTTGGACTGGACAATATATGGACCCTTAATCTATCCAGCAACAAATCGGGTTTGCTGCCTCTCCCTATGGATCACTCTGAAAACGGTGACTTGGGGTCATACGGGCATTACTGTACCTGTTGGCTAGATTGTGGCTCCAGCCTCTCTGGGCAAATTATTGTTTGTAATAATCTGATTTTGCTCCTTATCCATGGTGTATATAAGGCTGTGTGTTTCAGCAATAAAGTGTTTGTGTTTTCACCCCAACATTGGTCTTGTCTGATGTTTGGGGAGGAGTGTTGTAATAGCCCATTGCAGTTTCTGTGTAGCTATATCCCTTCCTCTTTTCAATGCGGGTTCTGTCTGGCGCTGAAGGGATTAATTGCCATGGTCTTGGAAAGAAGGAAGCACGGTTTGTTGGGTGTACCCAGCTGGCGGTACAGGTCATCCTGTGACACCCGCTTATTGTAAAAATGTCCAAAGAATTCACGGGTATAATCATACTACAAAACCTTGGTAGTGAATGGGTTAAAGATTAGACAGGTAATTGAATCAAGGCTATATGTCAATACATATATACATTCTCTGGCCACTTGATTAGGTACACAACTGCCTTCATTCTTCGTTAATCCACTAATCTCTCTGGTCCCTTCTTGTAGACTGTAGGAGCTCAGCCATCGGCTCTTCCTTGGTGTAAACAGAATACACAAAATTATTTAAAATATCTGCTTCCTATCCTAACTAACCAAATGTCCCATTTGAGATAACAAAGGACCAACATTTTCTGCCTTTAGCTTCTTTGAATTTACATAATTAAAAATAGGTTGAGCGGTTCAGTCACTACCTCATTACCGTCTTAGGTGATATACTATTTATGACTAGCCCAATCTTCTGAACCTACTACTATTTTCGTTGGTAAATTCTCCAGCTTAGAAAGAAGAAATTCCTGCCCTTAATCACTGTTCTAAATCTTCTGGTCATCCAGGAGTAGTATGAACCTATGGCCTTGATCTCCAAGATCTTTTGGTAGTCTACTTAAATGTGTTCACAAATGCATTTCAGTTTGTCAAATTTGTAATGCCTCTAAGTCACCTTAGAATTTACCATGTGGCTTACTACAGCCCCTTCCTATACACTACTATTCTTACTTTTGTCATATGAACTGACTTTTTCCAGCACTCTATGTGTTCCCAGAATGTTTAATGGATGGTGGAGTGAATTTACCAAATCTTTTCTTATTCTGGGTCCTGTGAGTGCCGATGAATATGAGGTCCAGTCTATACTCTTCAGTGTTAAGTCTACTGGAAAGGATATTGCCCAGAAGAGCAATCCTGGATTTTGGCCTATAACATTAATGCTTATCTCATACGAACTTACCATCAGCCCCCTGGACGTTACTTGAGGCAAGAGTTACAGTAAGAACTTCCCTTCATGACTCTGTCCTCACATCTGTGGCAGGACCTGGTCACCCCACAAGCAGTGGGGTCGCTACAGGGGGGCAATTGCCCCCCAGGTTATTTTTTGCCCCCCCCTGTTGCCCCCCCACCGAATTTAGAACCATCCAGCAGATTGCCCAGGACAGTCCCGCAATGGGACTTTAAGTCCTGGGCAGCCTGAAACGATTTTTTTGGACGCGGAGGAGAGAGAGGGGCGCCTAGCAACCACTCGGCCCCCCTCACTCTCCTCCACAAGGCCTCTACCTCAGCCGCGGTGCCGGCGTTTCATACTGAGCGCTGGTATATGACATCATATCCGGTGCTCGGCAAATGCTCTGAAAAATACCCCTCGTCTTATAATCGGGGCGTCTTATAATCAGACCTCAAATAGGTCTGACTATGAGACCAAGATCCAGATCCTCAGCAACGCTGCAGGGGACCTGGATCCTCCTGTCTCCCCCCTCTCAACTTACCGGTGCTTCTGAGTCCCCGGTGTGCAGCCGGGGCAGCGTGTCGACGTCTACGCGATTCACGTTGACAACTTCCGCTGCAGCCGGAAGGAGGTGCGGTTAGCAGCGGGGGTTGTCTGCGTCCATCGCGCACACAGCCGGGGAAGGTCTGCGTGATGGTAGCTGCACCTCCTTCCGGCTGCAGCGGAAGTCTACAATCTGCCCGGACAACACACCAGGAGTCAGAAGCACCGGTAAGTTGTTTTTTTTTTGGGGGGTGGTGTTAAATGGGGGGCATAAGGCATTTCTGTAGGCAGGAGTGCCTATGAAATGCCTTTTAACCCCTTAATGCTCACTCTGCCTCCTGAAATGCCTAATACCTCCCACTATGGCCACTCTGCCCATAATACGCCTTTTAACCCCCTATATGCCCACTCTGGTTATAAGCATGTCTGGAGTCAGAATAGGGTGTTTTTAAGGCATTTATTGGGGCAGCGTGACAAGGCCTGGGGGCAGATGATGCATAACTGGGGCCAGGTTGGAAAATAAAAGGTATTAAAAAGAAAATATTTTTCTCAATCATAACTTTTATTAAAAAAAATTGTTTACATAGTTTACATGAATTAACATTTACTGGCAAAACCTTTTTATCATAGGGTCATCTTATATTCAGGCTTCTTTTTCCCCCCTAAATTACCGTATTTGCTCGATTATAAGACGACCCTGATTACAAGAAATTGACCCCCCAAACTGAATATTAATTTAAGAAAAAAAAGAAAAAGCCTGAATATAAGATGACCCTATGGGAAAAAAGTTTTACCAGTAAATGTTAATTCATGTAAACTATTTTTTTTAATAAAAGCTATTATTGAGAAAAATATTTTGGTTTCATTTCTTTCTATTTTCCAACCTGCCCCACAGTTATGCACATCTGCCTCCAGAAATGCCTTATACCCCTATATGCCACTCTGGCATTTAGAGGGTTAAAAGGCATATTACGGGGAAGAGTGGCATATAGGGAGGTTTAAGGCATTTCTGGAGGCAGAGTGGCGTATAGAGGGTTAAAAATGCATTTCTGGAGTCAGAGTGGCATTAAGGGGGTTAAAAGGCATTTCACAGAGCACTCTGCCTCCAGAAATGCCTTATGCCCCCATTTAACACTCCCCCTCCCTCCTCCAAACTTACCGGTACTTAAGTCCTCTGTCATGTAGCCCGGGGCAGTGTATAGTAGTCTACGCGATTCGCGTAGACAACTTACGCTGTAGCCAGATGGAGGTGTGGCTAGCAGCGGGGGTTGTCTGCGTCCATCGCAACCACCGGTGCGGGGAACTCTGATGTCTGACAGCCGGGGAAGGTCTGCGCGATGTTAAATACTAACACAAATGCTAACACCATACACTAACGGATGCACATAAAAATACTATACACATACACACATCACCAGCTCCCTTTTAGCTTGCATGGAGCCCTTCTCTTTAGTGCTGCGTTCTCTGTGTGTAAGCTGCCATGCTATAACTGCAGGGTTAAGGGAAATGTGTTATGCAACTCTTCTGGACGCTTTATTACCGCGGTGGCATGTCCACACTGGACCCATCTTTATGCACCCCAGGTATAAGTTTTCATATTTTTTGTGAAGGGCATTAATGAATGGTGTTATATTCCATCACAACATGCAGTCTACAGGAGCGTGCATGTTGTTGCTTATACTCCAGTTTAGCTTATTAGTCTCCACATGGAGTTAAGTGATCACATGCTTTAGTGTGTTTAGTGTGCTGCCTGAGTATTTAAATTGTAAAGAGAGAGCCACAGGCGGTACATTTTTGTTCAAGATGACATGAGTGCCAGGGCAATAGCTAACAGGTTGCTCACCCCTTAAAAATAATTCAATTTTTGTTACTTTAGCATAATTATATAGTTAGAAACTGTAAATGCTTACAGAAAGAATATTTATTATTCACAATAAATAAAAAGCTAATTCATTTATAATTGTTCATGAAATGTCACAACCATTCTTTTTATTTCTCAAATTTGCATTCATTTGAGCAGTACTCATGATTATTTCTGAACATATACATAAAAATATTAGTGACAATTTTAAGCAACTTTCGCTTGTTGGCGGTCATTTTGAGCTTAGTTATTTCTCCCCATATATTTTGGTGCAATAATAACATGCTTAAAGTAAAATTACATCCTTTTCTTGGTGTATTATTCTTTATGCAGAAATATGAATACACCAAAAAAAACATCATTTCTATAGTGTTCTCTCAGTTTGGTTCCTAAGGTTAGGTCCTGTTATGGAGGCTTAAAATGTAATTTGGATGCAGAGGAATATGAATATGAATATTCCACAGACATGAAAACACAGTATTAAATAAAAATACTCGGATAAAGCAATGTCAACAATAGCAGCATATTTTAGATATTAATTTGTTGTTCCTATCACTTAAATATGTTCAATAATTTTATCCTTCAATGGACTCCACCTTTTAGCTTCTGGTATTTTTTTTTAAACGAAAAGCTAACAAACATTGTCAAGTAATAGGGCAACCATTTCAAATACTGTGTATTAGTTACTGTCAGTGGGTGAGTGGTTTGATGTAATCTCAATTCTTTGGTCTATGGCTGTATTTTGTGCCGTTTCTAAAGCAATACTTGTTGTGGTTCCATCTGATTTCATTGGCAATGGGGAATCTGGGGTTTTCCTTTGTTGGTTACACTTCTTTGAATCTGAAAGATAATTTTAATATTAATAAAGTAAGCGACAGAAGGAATAAAAAGTGAATATATATATAATACATTATAACTCTTAAATTCAAGCACACTTCAAAAAATATTTATACTTTATTCCATAGTGGGTTTGTTACATCCGAATAAAACAGAAATCAAAACAAAATCCTATCTAGAGTCCTATGTTATCTAATTTGTTTTCCCATTCTGTAAAATCATAACCACAAATTAGTAGACTGCTTGATGCAAACCACATCAATGTAAAGGCACAATACCTTTTTTGTTTTGGATTCCTGTCTGTAAAGTAGCAGAACTAGCATGCACTCTCAGTGGTTTAATCTAGCTATAGAGCAATCTTACCTCGTGTGTCTTTCATACATTTAGTCTCAGTGAAATTTTCACTTAGTTGTTTCAGTTTTATTATTGGAGACATCTGTAGTTGAGCAACTGGAATTTCAACATCTGAAAAATTAGAAATTGTGTATTGATCTGGATTCTTAAGGACAAAGTGTGAGATTCTTAATATTGTTTAATGATTTCAGAGTGACTATTATGAACCATTTATGAAGAGGTGAGTTGTATTAGGCACCCAGAGATAAAAAACAAACAAAAAACCCCACTAACGCATAACATTCTATGATAGGACAGTTGTAATAATCATAATGTAATCCACTTTAATCAAAACCAAATTTAATTTTCTTTAAATTAAGCATATCCTTTCTGGATATAGCAGGGTTATTTACCCAGAATCAGGCATACAGAATGTTTGAGCAACTTAGGACTGTTAGTCTCTTATCTTTGACTACACCTTTTATATTTTATTTGTCGCTGGTGCAATTATTCAATTAAATAGGAATTGCTTGTCTCTTTAATTGATCCATCCTATTGTGCAAAGATGGCAAACAAAGTAGCAGTTCACTTTATAATGAAAAAGTACAGAGCCAAATCTTCTATGTTTCTATTACTTTCATGAATCTAAATTTGTCCTAACGTATCTTGTAGAATGCTATTTCTTGTATATGTGTTTAGTTACATACGAATACAGTCGTGTGAAAAAGAAAGTACAACCTATTTGAATTCTATAGTTTTATCAGGACAATCATCTGTTCCTTAGCAGGTCTAAAAATAGAATTTTTACTCACCGTAAATTCTTTTTTCCTTAGTATAGTGTCAGTACCACGGGGTGTCGCTCTTCCTAGGGACGAGGACCTAGAATTGAAAGGGTTAAGATTACCTCCTAACCCCTCCCCTATAAGAGACCGGTTGCCCAAGTACCTCCAGAAAGTACCAAGAACACAAGATAGCTTGCAAAATAATTTTAATACAAAAAAACATACAGGGAGGGACATACGTACTATTTCTATTTCATACGTAAAATTTCTATTTTTCCTGGCATATAGTGTCAGTACCACGGGGATAAAGAAAGATGCCCCTTGGTGGGGAATATATTCAAGAGGCAACCGACTGGAGCACCTTACGCCCGAAATCAGCATCAGAGGAGGAGAAGATGTCTAACCGGTAATGTCTGACAAACGTGTGAAATGAAGACCAAGTGGCTGCCTTGCAAATTTCTTCCGGAGATGCAGAAGACCTTTCAGCCCAGGACGTAGCCATAGCTCTAGTGGAGTGAGCCGTAACGCGAGATGAAAGAACTTGACAGCTGAGAGTGTAGGTTAGGCGAATAGTTTCTGTCAGCCATCGAGATATCGTGTGCTTGGAGGCCGCGTGACCTGCAGATTTACCAAAAAAAATTAACAAACAATTGATCCATAGAGCGGAAAGGTGCAGTGCGGTCTATATAAATCCGTAGAGCTCTGCGGAAGTCTAGTTTGTGCCAGAGCGTTTTCTCTGGAGTAGCAGGTGACGGGAAGAAGGAGGGTAAAATTAACGGCTGATATTAAATTTAGAGATGACCTTGGGCAAAAAGGAAGGCTTGATGTACAAAACGACCTTATCTTGGTGAAAAATTGTAAACTCTGAAGCCGCGGAAAGAGCCTGAAGCTCACTGACCCTCCTTGCCGAGGTAATAGCTACTAAAAACGCAGTCTTGAGAGACAAAAACTTGAGAGAAACTTCTTCCAAAGGTTTAGAGCAAAGTGCTTGGAGGACCAAGGTCAAATCCCAGGAAGGAAAATGCAAACATCTGGGTGGTCGTTGAATGGTGATTGCCTTAAAGAAACGTCTGATGAGAACCTGCAAAGCCAATTCAGACAGGAGAAAATGACTAAGGGCTGAAATTTGTCCTTTAAGGGTCGAGACAGTGAGGCCCGCTGAAAAACCCTCCTGCAAAAACCCCAGAATGGAACTTGTTGAAGGCGAGGAGAAATCCAAACCTTTGATGACACACCAGTGAAGGAATTTATTCCAGACTTGTAGATAAATAGTAGACGTAGATCTTCGCCCTGAGTTCAGGAGGACCTCTGTCATAGAACGGGAAAGGCCTCTGTCCTGGAGGATCATCCTTGCAGCAGCCAGGCCGTCAATCTGAACATTAGAAGAACATCCCTGGAAAGGTTCTTGTTTTCTAGAAGACGGGAAGACACTGGTAGTTCCCAAACTGAAATCGCCATACTGAGCAGCTCCGAAAACCGAGAATAGCTAAAACCCAGGCTTTGTCTACCCGAATCTTGAGGAGGATCCGAGGAATCATGGGCACTGGAGGAAACACATAAGCCATCTTGAACGACCAAACCACCGACATGCCGTCTAACAGGAGAGGATTGTCCTGCCTGTAAAGGGAGGCGAAATCTGGTAATTTGCTGTTTTGTCTGGTTGCCATAAGGTCGATTTCTGGCAGGATGAATTTTTGAACCAGGAGAGAGAAGATGCTCTTGTGCAGGGACCAGTTCGCTTGGGAGCAACCTGCTGAGATCGTCTGCAAGACCGTTGTCCACTCCTCTGATCTAGTTCTAGATTCCTTTGGGCCCAGAGCATGAGTTCGTCTGAAAGGTCCTGGAGCCTTGGAATTCGGGTGCCACCCTGGCCTGTTTATGTACGAGACCGTGGTGGCATTGTCGGACTGAACTCTCACAGCTTTCCCCTGTAACCATGGACCGAATTCCTTGAGCGCCAGAAGCACATCTTTCAGTTCTTGAAAATTTGACTATTGGGTCTGATCGATTAAGGACCACCTGCCTTATCTGCAGAGGCAGTCCAAATGAGCTCCCCAGCCTACTTTGGAGGCATCCGTGGTGAGAGTGATCCACTGACGTAGCAGAAAAGATCGACCTCGGGCGAGGCGACTCTTCGTCTTCCACCAATTCAGCCGTTGTAAGACGTGCTTGGAAACCGTGAAGGTGACGTCCAGATCCTCCATTCTCCTGGACCAATGTTGCAGGATGTCCCATTGAAGGGGTCTCAACTGTGCCTTGGACCAGCTTACTGCAGGAATACAAGCTGTTAGACTGCCCAGGATACTCATAGCCATCCTGAAGGAAAGGGTTGGATTTTGTTGTAAAAAGGAAACCTGTTTCCTTAGTCTTTTAATCTTTGAGAGTGGGAGATATAGTCTCGATGAGACGGAATCCACTATGAGTCCCAGAAACTGGATCTTCGTGGTTGGAATAAAGCTGGATTTTTTGCGGTTTATGATCCAGCCGTGTTCCTCCAAGAATCGGGTCTTAAACCGGAGATGTGCGAGGAGCTCCTGAGAAGAACTGGCTTTTAGAAGCCAATCGTCCAGATAAGGGACGACTGTGACTCCCTCTTTCCGCAAAGCTGCTGCAAAAGGGGTTAAAAGTTTCGTGAAAATCCGTGGAGCTGACGACAGGCCAAAAGGGAGAGAGGTGAACTGAAAGTGCTGAAATCCTACTTTACAACTCCTCTTATGGCAAACCTGAGGTACTTCCTGGAAATTGTAGCGATTGGCACATGGATATAAGCATCTTTTAGGTCTAGGGTAACCGGTTTTGAGACCAGGAAGAGACGAGAATAGACTCCCTGAAACTCCTGATTCTTTGGAACAGGCTCTATGATACCTTTTTTGAGAAGGGTAAGGCTTTCGGCAAACAGAGCTGAGGTCTTTACTTGAGAAGGGTAAAACGAAATCAGGAACAGAGGACGTGGAAGTCTGAGAAAATTGATCCTGTTTCCGTCCGCAACGATCCTGAGGACCCAGGAGTTGTTTGTGGTTTGTCTCCATTTTGGCAGGAACCATTGCAAACGACCTCTAACACTGTCAACACTCTGGTTTCTTAGGATGTTCCTGAAACTTCCTATCGTGTGCTTGTCTACGAAAAGTCTGTGCCTTGAATACCGGTTGAAAAGGCCTGGAAGGTCTATACTGGTATCTTTTGTTACATCTGCCCTTCCTATCTTGAGGAAGTGCCTTCTTAGTATCCGACATATGTCCGATAAGTTCCTCCAAGGGAGAACCGAATAGTTTGGTTCTTTCAAAGGGTAAATCGCATAATGCTGATTTGGAAGCAGTGTCTGCCGCCCAAGAGCATAGCCATAAGACTCTTCTAGCCACGGACGATAAATCCATGTTATGGGCCGAAAGTTTCAGGATCTCTTTGGCAGCTTCCACCAGGAAGCTGTTAGCCAGCCTAAGATTTTGAAACAACTTAGATAAACCTTCATCCATAGAGTTTGACAGACTGCCCTCTAACGACTGCAACCAGATCCTTTGGGCTCTGGCCACAGATGCGCTGGATAACGCTACTTTGCATTGAAAGCCAGATGATTGGAACACCCGTCTACAGGAAGTCTCCGCTCCCTTGTCCATACGGTCCTTGAGACCAGCCACTTCACTAATGGGAATCGTGGTTCGCTTAGAAAGCTGGGCTATCTTCCCATTTCTCTTCACCCTGAAGGTGAAAACGCTGTTTAAAGTGTTTGGAAATAAAGGCTCTCTTGCCCGTATCATTCCATTCTCTATACATGAGATTCTGCATTTTAGGTAACATAGGAAACCCCTTAGGGTGCGCAGGTAAGGTCTGTGTCTTGAAAAAGCTGTGAGACTTCTAAAAAAGTTCCTGCGGAGGAAAAATAGTCTCATCCTCTGACTCTTCGCTAGATGAAGCTGAATAGGAAGAACTAGAGACCTCTCCAGAGGACAAAGCAGACTCAGGAGAAGATGATGCCCTTCTACGTTTGCGAGATTTAATCCTTATGGGTTCCACAGGATTAACCGATGCTGCTTTAAACGTTTCAAACGTCTGTGCCAGGTTGTCCTGGAACTAACCTTATAAAGACTGCATGTCTTTTTGTTTCTCTTTTGCCAAACTCTCAGCGGAGCAGGCATTGCAATATTTATTTTTACAACCATCCGGCAAAGGGTTGGCACATTCAGTGCACGATAATAGATTTATCCTTATCCGGCTTATCTGGTGAAACCGGACCAGACATCTAATAAAAAAAATTAAAAAATTAAGTAGTACATGCAGGGCAGAGGATTTGAAGGGTTAAGATTAACCAAATCCTACTTTACAACTCCTCAATCCGTGTGGGGGGGCTGGTGACACGGATAACCAGTGCTGACAAGCTCCTCTGCTGTCAGACTGGGTAGCACAGCTTTATATATGCGAAAGCAATTTAATTTTCGCGCCCTGGAAGAACTGATTCGCGCATGCTCAGTAGCGTGATCAGTTCTCTTGGTGGAACGCAGCGCCCTCTGCCGTGCGTTCCAACGCTGTGCGCATGCTCCGAAACTTGCCAGAATAAGACCACAGCGTCCATTCAGCTCCGTAACGTCCACCGATGCGGACGGTACACCTCGCTCTGCTCACCACCCGGGGAGCAATCGGAGGGATCCCCCTAGACACAACCCGTATTTCCCACCAACAAAAGAAAAAAAGAAAAATGGTCCGTCCCTGACAAGGGACAAGGAAGAACTGGAGGTACTTGGGCAACCGGTCTCTTATAGGGGAGGAGGAGGGGTTAGGAGGTAATCTTAACCCTTTCAATCCTAGGTCCTTGTCCCTAGGAAGAGCGACACCCCGTGGCACTGACACTATATGCCAGGAAAAATTTGGTAAATACAACATCAGATGAACAACAATACAACATATTACACCATGTCATGATTTATTCAACAAATGTAAAGCCAAAATGGAGAAGCCATGTGTGAAAAATGAAGTATATCTTATGATTCAATAGCTTGTAGAAACAACTTGAAGTAATCGTTTTCTGTTTCTCATTGACTTTACAATGTGGCTTCAGTTCACTGAAGTTGTTTAGCATATGTTTATGCACAACTCTCTTAAGGTCCGTCACTGCATTTGAATTGGATTGAGGTATGGACTGGGCAGTTGCAACACCTTGTTTTATTTTTCAACCATTCTGTTGTAGATTTGCTGGAGTGTTTGGTAACATTGTCCTGTTGCATGACCCAATTTTGGCCAAGTTTTAGCTGTCGGACAGATGGCTTCACATTTAACTCTAGAATACAGAGGAGTTCACGGTCAACTCAATGACTGCAACGTTCCCAGGTCCTGTGGCTGCAAAACAAGCCCAAATCATCACTCCTCCACCACAGTGCATGACATTGTTGCCAAAGGATATTGTTCCAGAAGTTGTGTTTGTTTAGATGCAACTTTGCAAACTTGAGCCCTACTGCCATGTTCTTTTTAGAGAGTAGAGACTTTTTCCTGGCAACCCTGGCATAACTGATGTGCATAACTGGGGGGCAGGTTGGAAAATAAAAGGAATTAAAAACAATATTTTTCTCAATCATAGCTTTTATTAAAATAAATAGTTTACACGAATTAACATTTATTGGTAAAACTTTTTTCCTATAGCTGTCTCTTATA